>JAGXCT010034177.1:0-48190 GCA_022495035.1 Philopotamus ludificatus
AAAGCATAGTTTCAGATTAGTTTTCTTCAGTCCTTTGACTAAGAAAGACGTGTTTTTTTTATCGTGAATATTTCAATCTTCGTTCTGCATAGATTTTTTTTATGTATCTCTTTAATAATGACCGAGACGTGTCCTTCGGAAGAACATTAGTATGCTGTTTCAGCTTCACGCCAAAAAAACGCAATGGAGGCAACAAAAAATATTTGTGATGTTTATGGAGACGCATTAAACGTCAGGAAATGTCAAAGATGGTTCAAAAAAGTTAAATCAAATAAGCCTAAAAGTGGACGTCTCCGTGAAGTGGATGAAGCAGCCCTAAAAGAACAGGTTGAAAAAATCCAACTCTCAGTATCGAAGAATTATCGAGCCAAGCTAGTACTTCATGGTCGTCAACTCAAAGATACCTGAAAAAATTGGGGAAGATTAAAAAATAAGGCGTTTAGGTCCCCCATCTGTTGACTGAGAGAAACATGAGGCGCGGTATCGGTGAGTTACTGTAGGAGAAAGAAGAATCACAACCTACACTACTACACAATTTAAGAGGACGAAAGAATGCGTTACTTGTGTTGATTTTGTTAATTACTGATTCTACATAGGATCTCCATGAGAGCTTTTTATCGAAAGTGACCCTAAGGTACTTCGCTTCGGAATTCCACGGGATTAGGGTATTTTTAATGTTAATATTGGACAGATTTGATATTTTTTTAAAGAGAATAAAATTGCCTGTATCTTTAAAGGGTTGATTTGAATTAATCATCTGTTACACCACTTTTGAAAGTTGTTTAAGTAAATTTGCAACGTTTTATTTATAAGATTGGGGCTTCTACTGCGGCTGATCGTGGCTGTGTCATTGGCGTATAGCGCCAAGAAGGTATTTTTATTGCTCGTGTAGATCGAGAACAAAAGTTGGGAGAGATTCTTATGGAACTCCAGCCGTAGTCGAACAGGTGGATGAGAAGTTGGACTTTATTTTACTTCGAAGGATCGATTTTTAACCAATCGATAACCTGAATTGCTGATAATTTCCGAATTAAAAGATGTGATAGTTGAATCTACTAGTTTTTTGTGTTTTATGTATGTTTTTGTGTGCGAGGGGAGGGATGGCTATAGAATTATTTTTAGTTTTTAAGGAAGGAAGACTTTGTCGAGATGTTCTTTGATTTAATATTATTAATTTTTAGGTATTAAACGTATCGGTTTTCCGAGCAAACATTCGCCACGATCGTTACAGCTGTGGTTCACGCGTTTCGCCCTACTAATAAAATTGCAAACGTATTCAGTGTGCGAACGAGAGGCGGAAGCCTTCGGCGATCTGCAAAATCCCGATATGTATTTTCAGGTATTTCAACCGTTGCATAATTTAAATTTATGTGAAAGCTTATTTTACTATATTTGTAGTTTTATCGAGATATATATCCCAATCGTTCCGGATCTATGGCATCGTTCTCATTCCGATTATTGCTAGCGGAGCTACCGATGCATTTAAATAAACCTCAAGTCGCCATGGTCAAGTTGTATAAGATGCTTAGTGTCGTAAAACAGGTATAAAATAACGCCATCAATCGATTATTCGTATATATTCATTTAAAATGTTATTCTTTTTACAAATAGATGATAAAAAATCTTAAATCATCGAAATGTGAAGAAGGAAGCGATAAAGAAATTTCCGCTCAAGATCGTCAAGAGTCTGTTAAGCTTTGGTCGGGCAGAGAAGCTCGTATTCAATTTTCCATCGTAAATTGTGCATTACAGATGAAGGTATTAATATTACTCCGATATGATATAAACTATTTATTTTTAATGAGAGTCGATAATCCTGTAGCGCTCCCTGCTATAGAGCGCCGCGTGCGTCAATCCCTCCTATAGTGAGCACGGGCCCTATCTCAGTGCTATAGAAGGGCTGACTGTATAATATATTTTTAGGATTATTCAATAGCAATGCAGATAGTAGAAGGGATGGTGGCGAATCCTGCGTGGGGAAAATCTCACATTCGAGCGCTTAATTCGGCGCTAGGTCGAATATGTCTTCAAGCTGGACATATCCTCGGTGCCGAAGATTATTTCAAAAAAGCGGCTAATCTAAGAATTAGTTTGTGAGTATAACCTATTACATTTAATATATTGTGATATATACATTCCCTAATGACCGTTTTAATGCAGAGGTCTTGACGAGGATATCAGAGAGCTGGTGGACAAATCGTTGTTGGGAGTGGCACAAAACACTTTTGACGAGGCCATCAAATATTTGAAAAGAGCTATCGATATAGATCCCGGAAATATAATGGTCAGTGTTTTTAACGCTAAATCGTTACGTTTATCCTATTGATTTATTTATTATTTCTAGGTATTGAACAATTTGGCTGTTTGCACGTTGTATTCGGGTCGATTAAAAGACGCCATCGGCATTATGGAGAAAGCTGTCAACAGTTTTCCGAATCGTGCGCTCAACGAGAGTTTTCTTTTAAACTTGTGCACTCTCTACGAGCTGGAGTCGTCGAATACCATGGGGAAAAAGTTAGAACTCCTCCAACAACTGAGCAAATATAAACGAGACACGTTTACGGATGTAATTGCATGCCTCAAATTAAATATGTGAAAAAATATTTATTGAAATTGTATTTATTAGATTAAAATTAAATAAAAATATTTATAACCGGAAATATGATCTTTTGTAATATATACTGTAAAGGTGAGAAGATGAGGAGTAGGTATTTGGCTAATAAAGCCAAATGCATGCACACAGCTGTATAATCGGATATCAACATTTGTAGAAAATAGATGTCCAATGCCAATAATGGCCAAGATAAGGAAACCTCTACGAAAAATTGGATACCAAGAGGGGTTGGAGCAACCGCTGTATGCTTTATTTATTTATTTATTTGACTACGATGGATGAATGGCATAACAGAAAGATTCCAAAGCGCCATTCATCCATATAAAGATTCTAAAGACTCTAAAGATGCAATGGGAATGAGTCTCTTACACTAATATTCCAAGTGTCAAACCACGACACTGATAAATTTTAATATTATTTCAGTTGGATTAAAATTGATATTATTTGTTTAATAATTATGTAGGGGGTTACCCCCAACGGATGAATTAATCTGACTCCAATTTGATGATATTTGTCTTTTATTGACTGAAAATACACTTGTAAATTAAAACGGTAAATATTGTCGTGATAGCGTCCAGTTATTTACCGTGACGTGATAGCGGAGATCCAATGGCTGCTGACGTGGCTGTTCCCAAGGATAGTCAGCGTGTGGCGATGATGCGATATCCACTGAGTCTGAAGATGTTCGATATGTCCGAAGGTGTAAGTACGATGATGTGCAGAATTGCTGCTGCTTAGCGGGAGCAGAAGTTCAGCGGTTTGCGGCTTTGATGAATCGGATTCATTCGTCGTGAGAATGTGCGTCTGACGAGCTAGGCTCCAGTCAGGACTTTCGTCCGCACAAGACTCTTAGACAGAGTTCAGGATAGCTTCAGCTCAGGATGAAGCTGCGATCCTCGATTCCAAAAAATAATATTTCGAAGTTGAAGTCATTTGTCCTTGACGTGACCACCGCAATTATTTATTCAACGAAAGATAGATGGCATTAAATTAATTAATTCCAACCCGCCAAACTACCTACATAATTTTTTTTATAAAACATGCGGAGGTAATGAGTCCCTTCCTCTTACATACCCCCTGGCCAGTGTTATAAATAATTCCCTGAGTTCATAGTTTTCGTTACTACTAGCTCAGTTGTGGTATACATGTTACCTACAAGACATAACACTGGTTAATATCTTTAACCTAGCCGTGCCGATGGGATCTATTTGGGACCTCAAGTTTTTGTTTTTTCTCGAATTACTCTTTTAGCACATTGCCTACGGGGGACGTGGATTCCACGTCAAAAGCGTATTTGTGTATGTCCGGGGCGCGCATAACACACGCTAGCCGACAAAATCAATTACGCCCGTTCCCAAAATGTTTAGTGACTCCTGCTTTCGGATTTAATTTTTCAATATCTTGATTAATAAAAGAGATTTTTTTTGTAAAAGACGACGTTTCACCAAATTGCGGCGAATGCGCCCCCAGCGCAAGTTTGAACGTGATTCGTCCCGTAGGCAATGTGTTAATATAAATGTCACAAACTTTTTGTATTTGTCTTAAAAATATATATTATAAATAATCATTGTTCTTTATTGTCCGCAATAGCGAAACAAATAAAAACAACAGTATTCGCTTCTGTAGCAACGGGCGCGATGTTTTTTCGCGCTCGCAACCGGTATGATGTACCAAGTGCGAGTGCAACGTACTAGTTGACACGTGCCGCGAGAATTCGGCGGTCGCGATAGTTCGCCCTCGTCTATAATTCCATCTTCTGTGGGATTGTAGGGTACGCAGCTGGATGCTGTTCGTCGTCATATGTTATTAGAATCCTTATATCGGGTCAGCCCTCCCTAATCTCACTCGCGTTTATCGCACATCTTCAACAGAATCACTATTAATTATTGCTGGCGTCCTTCCGCTCGATCTTGAAATCCAGCTGAGGCCCGTTAGTTATTTTTTCAGAAAAAATAGCTTTCCCGTAGTCATCGGCCCCACTACAATTTGTCCACTTGAGGGCGAATCTTTGGCAAATCTAAAATCACGCGTCCGCGAATTAACTCTTGATCAGTGGCAGGAGAAGTGGGTTTCCTCCCCCAAAGGGCGGACTACCTATCTCTTTTTTACCGATATCAGAGCCAGGCTTAATTGTTGCTGGTTCTTCCCAGACTTCTAGGGCATTTCCCCTACGGGTCTCCCCGTGGAGGGCCCTATCAGACACATGGACCTGATCAGCGATGTGATTTGCTACAGGGCAGTTGCTTGCTTTGCATTGACTTTCGGAGAATTGCGCAAGGCTACTTTCCCTCTCCCTTCTCCCTTTTCTTAACTTAATTATGAAGCATACTATAAAGGTTGGGTAAAACGTGGAAAATGTGGGATTCGTGACTCGGACCGTGGCGAGCCTTTACTCTCGCCGGTGATGGAAATGTAAACACAGTTATATATTGACACATCGACTCATTTATTAAATAACAATAATAATAGACACATTATTAAAGAAAGGCACGTGACGCGTGCAGCTTCTGGTACTCTCTGGCTGGCGATCTCTGGCAGTGACGGCACTCGTCAGTGGCAAGAGTATCAGCAGAGGGGTACTCTTCCCGGTGATCCCCGACGAGAGGCCGGCTGGGGGCCCTACAAGTAGCATCCCAGTCTGCGGTCTGAAGTCGGAGATGCTGAGGTGGAGTTTGCAGCCAGAACGTCAGCGTTTGTTGTGGTTGTCTCTAGTAATAATGAATACGATACGGTGTCGATGTGATTTCCCATGGAAAGGACGAGAGGAGGGTCTCCAGAGTCGTCATAGCGGAAGAGCCCCGTGCTGCATCTTCCGGAAGAAGAATGGAGACCGGACGCCACCGTGTTGCCAGGACGCAACATGGCGTAAATTAAAATAATTATCATCTATGGAATAACCACCACAATACCAAGAATAACTAGGCATTATTTTTTAGTAGAATTAAATATTACGATACATTGGAAACTGAGTAGCTCTAGAGAAAATCTCCAGGGGAAAGGAAAGGTCTACTACCCCTGGCCTAATTCATAGGTTTCCCTTTGGCTCTATCGACTAATTCTAGAAATATTTTATGAGCATTTTTTGTAAATATAGCTGTGGCTATAACTTTATCAAACCTAAGAGCCTTTAGTGCAGTTTTCCTATACCGTTGGTCCTATTAGCACTTTGACAGTTTTTATGTCTTTGTGTAAAATGGTTGAAGAGGGCGCTCTAAAGCACACTTCATGAGTCTCCGATCTGAAGGTTTTCATGCCTTAAATGTGGGGTTTTTGTATTAAAAATATAAAAGTGTTTATCTTCAATGTATTCGATAAAGGAACGAATAGCGAGGATGTTTCTAAGATCGGAGAGGAACGAGGACACTTGTGAGGGTGAAATAAAAAAAATAAAAATTCTCTCATTCAGTTTATTTATAAATATCCACCAAAAGTGTAGCTCGAGTCTAAAACACAACTTCTATCGCCGTAAATGTCATTCTAACTATAAAAGCTGTCGGTTTAGTTTCCTCATCATAAATATTATGGTGAGAAAAGAAGCATATACACTTTTCACGTCTACACATCCACCATCATGTGACAACAGTCACGATACATATCCACAATCATACATACATGAAAAAAAAATATATATATATACTAAACCACGCAATTGATAAAAAAAAAAATTGACGCAAAGAGGCTCTTACCTCGAAATTTTAATTAATACTAAAAAAAAAAAATCGAAAGTAACAGAGGTAAGTTCATCTTTGACAGTGTAAAACTGCACAAACGTACAAAATTCAACATGTACAAAATCACATAAAAATTCATGTATGCAAACAATTCACGCTAAAAACTACTCTTTTCTCATCGATCGGCTCCGAGCGTGTCTGTTGACAAGGACAACTGAAACAACTTACACTTTTACTTACATATTGAGTTTATATTCGAGAAAAATATACTTTTCCAGGCCTGACAGTTTTAATACATTATTAAGGACAAGCGCTATTTACATCATCGATTCGTTTACAATATACAGAATCCGACAAATCACAATTCATTACTTTTCAAAATCTAAACACAACAAAACAAGACAATTTCAATCTGCGAGGTTGAATTGAGAGGGAGGAAATCGTCGCAACGAACCATCGCACAAGTTCCAACGGATCCCGACGAGATCCGTCTCTTAAAAATACACATGGAAAACTTATCGATATATAATAATAATATTAAAAAATTATACAAAACATATCATAATTCATCGGTATTAAAAAAGTATTACGAGTTGAGATGATCGGTTTAATAAAAAAAAAAAAAAACATTACTGTCCGCGATTGCGACGATATGCGACGCCGCCTGTATTGTGCAAAAACATATAAAACGCGAGCGTAAGTACAGACGAAGACGATTAATCAGTTCGCGAATCCAACACTCGCTCGGTTGATTCTCGGCCTAATAAATTGTGCATATCACACGTCGTCGTTTTGAGCACCTCTCCCAATTACACGTTACATCGGCACCGTTAAAATATTTCAAAGACACACTTACAAGTAAAAGCATTAAAAGTAATTAATTACGTAAAGATTCAGTAATTATCATAATTAAATATATATATCAAGATCAAGTTACGTCCAACGGAGATAGATGCATACATATATTAGGGGAACCGGAAAGTAATCAAAATTTCTTCGATGAGCTCATTCACAGTTAGTTTGTGTCGAGACAGGTCCCGCAAACACATAAGTTTTGTTATTACGTTAAAGCTATGGTTGTAAATTGACGCACGAAAAGGACCCCCCCAAAAATTAGATGATGATATCGTGAAGGCGATGGGTGGATTCAGATCCTCGTCAAACAATTAAGGAATTATCATTGAAGATTGGCTGTTCATGGTATACAGTTAAGGATCATCTTCGCCACATAGGAAAATTGTAAAGGCAAGGAATATGGGTTCCTCGTGAATTGACGGAGAAGACGCTCGATCAGAGTACATCTGTGCGTCTCTCGGTATGAAGCCGATCCGTTTTTGCGGCTAATTATAACTGGAGATGAGAAATGGGTGCTATACATTAATCCTGTACGAAAAAACAATGACTTTCTTCCGGAAAAGTAGCTGTTGCGACCCCTCGACCATCACTAACAATAAAGAAGGTCCTTGTTTGTGTGCGGTGGGATTTTTCTGGAATTATATACTATGAATTGCTTGAACCTGGTCAGACCATTGCGGCGACAGTGTATTGTGAACAACTCGTACGAATGAAACAAGAGCTCATAAAAAAACGACCTGAAAAAGATGCAACGCTGCAAAAATAGTACAGGATAAAATAAGGGACGCTCTTGAAAACATTTTTCAATGAAAAATCAAAGGACTTTAAAAAAAAAAAAGGAATCGTGATTACTCTTCGGTCTACCTAATATAAATATACGAGATGGTGCGATCGGACTCAGCTTTATTTTTCCAAATTTTTCGAGAGACGAGACCGCGTTTTTGACGGAAAAACGGAGACATTATTTCACAACCAGTTTGTATTGAAGAAGTTGTTAATTATTATTATCCTACTTTATATACAACATTTGCATCCCACGATTGAGTATTGTAATATTTTTTTTTGCGTCAATAATATAACACACGTACACGACTAAAAAAAAAATGCATAGCGCAAAAGAATACGTTCGGGCGTCACTGGCGTCGGATTTTAAACGTAGAGAGAAGCGTAATTTAATTAGAACACGGCGTAACTAAAAATATTCTTAATCCCGAATCACTGGATCGTTACGATACGAACAAACGCTCGGCCATCGCGAGCCTCGGATCTGAACGCACGAGGAAGTTTATCACATCGCTTTTACAATCACAATAAAATAGATTGCGTACACACTAAATATACATACACACACATTTCGTTGAACAATGATTATGAGCGAGATGCCGTACAAAAATATATATATACTGTATTAAAAATAATAATCATAATCATAATAATAATAATGTAGCGCCGAACGGGCGACAGTTAAATACCAACGTGTATACTCGGATATATATATATACGATCGGTTCGACGGGGGCAAGGAAGACGGTCGCACCTAGAGCTACGGTGGAAGATCAACGCATACGTTAATTATGAAATTCGACACAACCCGAGATGTGACCGCGCTACGGAGGCGAGTTACGCTAAAAATTCATTATCTAACGACTATCTAAATATTTTCAAAGAAAATCACGGAACCACGTCCATCGTCATCGGCGTCAATACATATATACAGATATTCGAAACGATAGTCGCGTCTCGCGACACCGCTCTCATCGTCTAATGCGTATATCGATTAAGAAATAACAATCTCACAGTACTACTCACTTATCGTTAGGGCTACAGCGGCGGTCATTGAAACGTACGTTAAATTCGTGATCGGATACGTTTTAATTAACTACTCGTGTATTTTGTGATAATGATAAAGACGAACAATGGCTTCAGACGATCGGCTTTTAGAAAGGTTCTGCTCGATCGATAGATTTAAAACTGCAGCGGATAGAAGAACAGAGTTCATCGGATGCAGAGGAACCGAAGTCAGTGTTGTTATGGTACGAATTCACTCCTCCTGAAACAAATGGGCTAAAGTTAAGCGGACCTGGACTAAAGAGCATTGAAAGTACGATTCTGCACCATACCATCGTGCCAAAACAGTAAAAGTTGTTCTTAATCGTACATCTAACATTTCTCTTTAATATTTTCACAGGTCGACGATTTAACAGAAAAATTAGTATGACCAGGTAATCGTCCTGATTTAAACCTCATCGCACAGATTCAAGCTGTTATAAAAAATAAGGGAGACCACAAAATATTAATTATTTTCAAGGTGTTAATTTAAACTTTATTGATTTTTGGAATTTACGTGAAAAATTTACCCGAGAACATTTCTATGACCGCCACGGTACTTACTTATATTAACGGACGTTCCGATTCCCGAAAAACTAAACTCGATCGAATCGATCGCGGTCAAAAATTGATCGGAAGAGCGCGAGCGCGCTCGCACAATTGATTTAATAATAATAATTATAATTAAAAAATAAAACCTTAAAAAGAAAATATTGCGATCGAACATCACACAGCAAATCGTTTCGCCGAACATTAGCAATTGCCAGCAATCGCAGATTGAAAATAATACCCGTTTCATTCAAAAGCGCGCCAGCATATATATTTTATCTATTCTGTTCTGAGATTCAAGCGCATCGAATAAAAACAAACGAATAATACAATACAGGCACTTTTATCATAGGACACGGGCGGTTCGGAAACCGTTTTTATTTTTAGGCGACGACGGCGGAAACCGTCCCCGTTGGATAATACTGGGGGGGAGGATAGCTTGATTTTTTAAAAATTATTATTGCCAAAATCGCGTCGGGGAGACGCGGATCTATCTTAAAAACTGACAAACCACTACGTAGATATCGAAACGCTATATATATAAATGCACGTATCGACGATTATCTTTCAACAAGTATTTAAAATATAATGGATGCGCCGTCATTAAATTTTGCACGTCTAGAGCGGAGCGGTTGCATCGGACGCGAGCGACGATACGCTTATTTTTTTATTTAATCGACGAGTCGGTCGCGTAGCGTCGCTCGGATCGTCGTCGAAGAAGAAATTTACATTTATTATTACGCACGGATCGCACAATCGATCGAGCGTTAAGTACAAAAGGTTAAATACTGCGTCAAATTTTTTTGGGACGATTCGAACGCACGTCTCGAAGGGCGGGATATCTCGCAGACGGGGACCGGGAAACGTTACATGTCGCCGTTTTGACTGATGCCGATGCGCTTGATAAATTCGTCTTGCAACATTACCGTCTTGATAATGTTCGGGTTTATGTTGGGATAGTTCTGCTGCTCGTACGAGTTTCGCTCCGGACAGAGGGTCGAGTAGCCGCCGTCGGCGAGCTGCGGGACCGCCGCGGGCGCGTCCAATGCGCTCCAGTAGGCTTCGCTCGGGGAAGTTCCGCTGGCGCCGGGCGGGGCCGCCGCCGGCGCTCCCGTGTATCGGAAGTACGGATTTTTCAGGTCGAGGGTGTTCGACGAGGTCACCTCGGTGCCCTCGAGGGCGAGATCCATCGTCACGTCGTAGCTCTGTCGCTTGTTCGCCGCCAAGAGCACTCGGCCGGAGAGAACTTGGCCCTGCTTCACGAAGATCGGCGTCTCGAGCAGGCACCGCACTTGATACCAGTGCGTCAGCGGCTCCGTCGGCGCCGTCGACAGCCAAACGTACTGGGTGCTGCCGGCGAAGGCGACGTCGAACCAGAACGCGAGGCCGTGGCAGGTCCCCGATTGTAGTAGATGGAACCGGAACGGCACCTCGATGCGATGCAGGTCGGCCTCGTCCGCCTCCAGAAAGTCGACGACGTGCCGCACCGACTTGGCCATGCAGATTCGGATGTCGAACGTGTCGACGATCGGCTGACGGAAGTACTCCTTCATGGCGGCCGTCCGCAGCGCGCTCAGATCGACGCCGTGGAAACACGTCTGATACCAAAAGTTCGCCTTGTTGTACTGCTCCATGAAGAGTGCGTCGTCGGTGAACGGGGCGATGTGGAGGTCTCCTCGCGACGGGAACATCTTGCCGCCGGGCCGGAGCCACTTCTTGGCGTGGAGGTACGTCTCGAGCATTCGTTCGTTGTACAGCATGTAGCCCATCGGCTCCGAGATGATCACGTCGACGCACTCGGGCAGCTCGATCTCCTCGATCTTGCCGGCGATGACGCGGATGCGGTTCTGCAGCCGGTTGGCGTCGACGAGCGCCTGAGCGTGGCGGGCCATGTTGCTCGCCTCGACGGCGTAGACGCGCTCGGCGCCCGCCTGCGCCGCGAAGAACGAGAGGATGCCCGAGCCGGCGCCGACGTCGAGCACGATCTTGTCGCGGAAGTCGGCCGCGTTGTCGAGGATGGCGCGCTGGTAGGTGCCCGTGCGCACGTAGTCCTGCATCATGTTCTGCTGCTGGCTGAGGTACCCGTAGAACTGGAAGTACTGGGCGGCGGAGGAGTCGTCCGTGCGCTGGCTGAAGGCGGAGGCGGCGCGACCGGCGCGCACCTCGGCCACGAGGCGGTGGAAGGCGCGCGCATCAGCCTCGGAGCCGAAGCGGAAGAGCAGCGCCTCATCGTCGAGCGAGAAGAGGTAGGCGCGGGGCAGCCGCGCGCACTCGGAGGCGGCGTGCACAGGGAACTCGAGCAGCTGTCGGCCGGCGGCCACGAGGCGCGCGCTGAGCCCCTGCGGGTCGTACTCCAGGGACAGCGTGCCGCAGCAGCGGGGGCGCCACTCTCCCTCGGCGCCGGCGGCCGAGACGGACACGGCCGCGAAGGACACAACGCGAGCACCCGCCATGCCGCCCGCTCCCGCACCACCCAGCCCACGCCGGCCGCAGCCGACTGACACTCGCCTCCGCGTGCCTCCCTGCTCGCCACCCCGAGCGCCTTTGTTTGGCTCCGGCCGATGACTAAGAATAAAACGACCGTGCGCGAAGCGAGGCGACAAAAATTCGCGATCAAATTTCGAAACGTTGCGAAAAACGCGACGAATGCAAACGTTATAATCGAATTATAGCTCGAAATTTAATTTTAGCGTTTGATTTTAATTCTTTAATTATAAATAAAAATATATAAATTTAAAAAAATCCGCGGTATTTAAATGGGGGAAAACAACGCGATAAATTATAATAATAATTAGAATTTAATTAAATAAATATCGAAACAAAGATTAGTTCGTCGGACAATAATAAATTGATTATATGGGATAGATTTAAACGCTGTATATTTAAATTATCTGCAAAACGGGAAAAGTTACATATTCCAACCGCAAGAAAATATATTTTAATACCCAGACATAAATAATAAAAATATTAATTTTGAATTTTCAAAGAAATGACTAGGGTTTTGTATAATTTTAGCTTAACTCTTTGTGGTCTGGCAACCCATTTGCTGTGTTTTATAAAAACTTTTTTTAGACCCTCCGAACTTCATACAAAAAAAAGTATTTGTAATAATATTATTGTCCGACCTTTCACATTGATGGCATAATTATTAAAAAATAAATTGATTTGAGACTGAATTAAAAAATTAACATATATCGTATTTTCCATATAATCTCATACATATGACGACATAAATAATTTGAAACTGAGGTGAGAAATTTTTGACCTCTCACCTAACAAAGATCAGGTAAAAATATTTGATAAACTTTCATCATAAATCATCCAAGCAACCAAGTTAGTAAACAGTGCCGCAATATAATAAATACTGATCTGATTAAGAAAGCCATAGACAACTATAAAGAAGCTACATTCCAATTTTCAAATTAATCGATTGAAAAGTTTGGGAGTTAATTTTAATATACAAAACCTATCATCTTTACCGTTATTTTGCAAAAATGAGCTGATCATAAAGAGAAAATATTTTGTGACCAAATAATTAAAAAGTCCATCCGTGTCGATGGGGTATATTTTTCTCGATTTTTTTAAATATAAATCCTACATGTCATAAGCTTCTCGTATTTGTAAAAGTCTAAAGAATACATATTTTAAATAACCATTGATCTTTATTATCCACAATTCAAACAAAAAACAACAACATTCGTTTTTGTTAACACGAGCGCGATGTTTTTCTCGTTCGCATCCAATACGATGTGCCAAGTGCGAGTGAAACGTCCTAGTCCCATAGACATTGCTGCATTTATATAAAAAAAATAATGGTTTTATATTTATTGGCTCCTCTATAAACAACAAAAAAAACGTAACAGAGAATCAATATATTATTTTCATATAGTGTTGAAAGATGTGAAACAGTTTCACTCGTCTCATTGAATTATTACAAGAGGGTATATTTATTTATTTTTTTTGTGATAAAAACGTTTTTTATTTGCTCCCCGCCGTAGTTTTAAAACCCCACTCTTCGACTAAAAAGCTTGACAAATATATGATCAATGATTAATTTAAAAAAGTATTATATTAATAATACTATAAAATTACGTGAATAGTCACCATTTCATTTTCATAATACGAAAATATAAAACATGGAAAAAAAATGCTTATTTTGCGTATTGTCGTTCCCAGCCTGCAATCGCCGGCTACGGTTGGCAGCCGTGGCGCTGCGTCGGTGTGTGTGGTGACCCTGCGGCGCCGCTGTCACTCGGCCTCCGCCCGCAACATGAGCAGCCAGGCCTCGCCCGTGGAGGAGCAGGAGAAGATCCTCGACAAATCGCTCAGCATCGTCAAAGTCGAGGTGCCGACCTTCTCACCGGTCACCCTGATATTATCGTCACCCCGCTAATCAACACTAGACATTCGTACAGGATAACGAGCGATGTGCAATTTGCACCGAAATCTAATCCCAAATTTACACGTTATTGCATTAATAAAGATAAAACGGAAGCGATAAATAATATGTAACATGTCAACCGAAAATATTTAATCATATTTTTTCAATGAAACTAATCAAAGAGGACCGAATAATTCTTATCCGTGATAATTATAAAATCAAAATGATACAAATTATATATATATTTTTTAGGCGCTGCAAATGAAAAGATGCCTCGACAAATCGAAATTAACGGACGCTCTGAAGCACGCTTCGACAATGCTCGGTGAATTGAGAACGTCAATGCTATCACCAAAGAGCTATTATGAATTATGTATCCTTTATCAATCGATTTCATAAAAATACTATTATTTTATTCAGGGGCGGTTCATCCTTAGAGACAACCGGGACACTGCCCCACATCATTTGCTGCGTAAAGCTCTGTATGGGGCAGACCTGTATATGCCCCACTAGTCTATATTTTCTACTCGATTCCGAAAAATAAACGACACCGTCAACGTTTTTCGACTAGATTAGGCATTTATCTTTTCTGGAATTTGATTATCATCATCAACTGATTGATAAAAATCTTTTAAAGATTCCATAATTCCTTCAAATAAATAAATATTAATAAAAACGATTTCCATTTGATTTTTGACATTTGAGTCGCCCCCGATTTCATCCATTCTCGTTATTTTCCGCTTAACGCAATTATAATAACAGACATGTCCATCACCGATGAACTTCGACATTTAGAATTATATCTACTGGAGGAGTTTCAGAAGGGCAGAAAGGTCGCAGATCTATATGAATTAGTCCAACACGCAGGTCACATTGTTCCTAGGCTTTATTTGTTAATAACGGTGGGATTAGTTTATATCAAAACAAATTCCATCTTAAAACGAGATCTTTTAAAGGTACGTTGTTTTAATATAAACACGCATTTTACGTCGAATTAAATGAAATTTTATTTATAGGATCTCGTGGAAATGTGCAGAGGAGTGCAGCATCCGTTGAGGGGTCTATTTTTGCGCAATTATTTGCTCCAATGCACACGCAACGTCCTACCCGACGTGGCGAACGCGGAAAACGAGGGCGAAGGGATGGTAATTTAAATAAAATAAAAATGAACAACGATGAAATTATTAATATGATTGACGTTTACAGATCAACGATGCGATTGATTTCGTATTGATGAATTTTGCCGAAATGAACAAGCTGTGGGTACGGATGCAGCATCAAGGACATTCAAGGTCGCTCGAAATAATCATATATAATACTTATTATCATTTTACCGATGTTTATATTGATTTTATTAATTTTTAGAGAGAAAGAGCGCCGCGAACGCGATCGAGAGGAGCTCAGGATCTTAGTCGGAACGAATTTAGTCCGATTGTCACAGCTGGAGACGGCCGGTTTGCCGCAATATAAACGGCTTATATTGCCCGGCATTTTAGAACAGGCGGTATCCGTGTCGAGATCCCATCGCTCAAGAGTATCTCATGGAATGCATTATACAAGTAATTGTTGCGATTATATAATATTTTTAATCGATGCGATTCATAACCTTGTACCATTTATTAGGTGTTTCCTGACGAATTTCATCTAGCGACTCTTCAACCGTTTCTCAAGTCTTGTGCCGAGTTGCAGAACGGAGTGAATGTTAAAAATATCATCATCGCTCTCATCGACAGACTAGCCGCTTACAGTCATGTAAGGATTTTTACTAATATTACAACAAAATACAACGTTGGCCACACTATCTGTCCTCGTAGAGTTTTTTTGGTTCGGAAACCTTACATGTTTTAAAAAAACCACTAAATAAATAACCGAAGACAGCAAATTCGTCATTAAAAATAGAGTCTAAATATTATGGAAATATTTCACGGCATTCATGTCGTCTGTATACAGAGACCACCGGTGTCCTTACGGTACTGAGGAAATTAAATTAAGTTAAAAAAACTAAAATTAAATATTGAAGTAGTGAGAAAATCATTATAATTTTACTAGGTAGAAATAAACTGAACCGAAAAAAATATCGGTTTACTACGGTTCGGTTGAATTTTTATTATACAAACATTGAGAATCACTCGGAGCTGAACCAAAAACAAAAAATATTTTTTTTCTGGAACCGAACAGATTTTTTTTCAATTGAACCGGAATAAAAACCGAAACAAAAACAATAACGCTTTATCTACCTTTCAGTTAAAATTTTTTTCAATAGCTTTTGTGGAACATTTTGGGAACAATTCATGGGATGGGATATACAGTAAACCCCCTATAACGTTAGCGGCAGTTTTTTCCTATAACGTACATTTTTTAAAACGCTAATTAGAATTTTCCTAAAAATATTTTATAATTTTATAAAATTAACTAATAAAATGTCGCGTTGATCTTTCCTGCCCCCGAGTTGTGGGAAGATTACGTCAGCCAAAATACAAAAGTATATCGCTCATTGCGCAAGTCAAGTCATTTGCGCTGGTAAACACGTAAAAATGGCAAAAAAAAGGAAAATGAAAATGTTTGATTTACTGATTTTCTTCAAATCAAAAAATAAAAATTGAAAAACCTTAGCCCCCTATAACGTCCCCCCTATAACGTGGAACCAATCTTGACGTTATAGGGGGTTTACTGTATTACTTTACTCGTTTAATATAAATAATTAATCTTTAAGAAATTATTCCTCGTATACTTGAATTATTATCGTTTCTTTACACTAGGACGTAAAGGTTAAAAATGACGGAATTTATGGTATTTAGATGGAGGTAGATATGGAGAATATGGTGGGCGAGAGTCAACAATCCAAATCAATCAAGGACGATTTTTATCGGCGAAACTCGGGTCTTTTTCCTTCAATGCAATTTTTAATCATTCCATTTATTCATGATAAATCTCGTCGCTTATAATTTATACCGAAATCCAAAAGCTTTTAATATATGGGTCTTCTGCAATCCCACCAAAAGCCCAACATCCCTTATTTTTCATATTCATCATAGGCGCAACAGCCCTATTGTAGAGCCCTGACTTCATTCAACACCCTTCTCAATTTTATTCAATCTGCCGCTACATCGTACATAATCCAACCATCTCAGCCTTGGTCTGACGAACCAATGGGAGAAGTGTGTTTTGACGGACACACTTCTCCCTTTATCGCTAGATTTAGAAAGGGGATATTTTTGTATCTCAAAACAATATTTTGTTTTATTCTCTAACAACTCTTTTCGGTGCCATTTTTAAATGTAGCGTAAAGAACCACTGATATTTTTATATCTCGATAAGCTCCAGCCGATTTTTCCAAAGTCCAAAGATGAAACGTAACAATTCGTGGTCAACACTATACATATTTGTCATTATTTATTTGAGTGTTTGTCTCTATGTAACGGTAACAATTTTTAAATCCAGCGCAACGACGGAAACATCAGCCTGACGATCGTCGACGATGACGGAAATTCGACGAACACGGCGGAGGTGCAGCTGTTTGACGTATTTTCAGACCAAGTCGCATCCATTACGCAGAACCGACAAGACATGCCTCTCGAAGACACCGTATCTCTCCAAGTCGCGCTGCTCGGCTTAGCGCACAAGTGTTATCCGACGAGAGTCGATTACATAGACAAAGTACTTCACAACACGTCTTTAATATTTGATAAACTTCAGATATCCAAGTGAGACATGTTCCGTTGTTCATTAAATATCGATATAAACGTATTAATGAACGTACGATTTCCGCTTTTCAGAATAGAGTACAACACCAACGTGTGGAAAGAGCTAATGAGATTGTTGAAGCTGCCCATCGATCATTATAAAGACGTGTTGACCGTCATTAAACTCGAAAATTACGCTACACTTTTAAATTATTTTGATTATGCGGGCAGAAAGACGATAGCCGTATATCTAATATCGAGCATTCTCGATAACGCTACGCTGATCACGACGCAAGATGAAGTACGTATATCACGATTTTTTTGAAAAAGCGTTTAATAAATTCGATCATGCTAGACTCATTTTTAAACTATATAGTTTTGGGTTCTCGGATAATCTCGTAAGTTTCTTTTCGAGTTACTTTACAGAGAGGAGGCGATATGTGACATACGACTCCCAAACGTCGTATGCTTACAATACACCTTCAGGTATTCCGCAGGGGTCAAGTTTAGGACTTTTATTTTTTTTTTATTCATAAATGGTATTCATCGGATCCTTAATTGTAAATTCACACTTTTCGCAGACGATTTTAAAATATTTCGATCCGTTATTTCAACGGAAGATCCCTTCGTTGCAGATGGACATTGATTTTTTGCATCATTGAGCAATAATAAATCATCTTCGAAGGAGCCCATCATCTTTAACGTGATGTGACTTTTGTTACTTATGCGGATGCCCTCATAGGAGACTACCAAGGTGGCTTTAGACCGGGCAGATCCACGGTGGACCAGATCTTCACGATCAAACAGATGATCGAGAAGTCCTGGGAGTATGGCATTGATCTGCACTCCATATTTGTCGACTTCGTCAGGGAGTAGGACAGCGTACATAGAGAAATTGTGAGTGCCATGAACAAACTTGGCCTCCCAAAAAAAATAATTAACCTGACAAGGATGTGGGTTTCGGGTTCGGTGAGCAGGATAAGAACGGTTGGGGCTTTGTCGACATATATTGTCGACAAAGTATTATTATTTCATTTTGCCTTGGAGGCTGCCATGAGAGCCGCACATCGGGCCCGGCACCCTGCTCCTTGAAAGGATGCGGTACTGCTGGCATACGCTGACGTTGTTGATATTGTCGGTCGCATCTAAGGTTGTCGAGTTGCTCGGTGCTTTCACGGCAGCGTCTTCCAACCTGGGTCTGGGGGTAAATTGGTCCAAGACCAAATATATGATGGTTTCGCGATCGGGCGGAGAGGGGACCTCGGTGGATGTGAGGTCCGGGTCTTTTAAGTGTTAAAATATTAAATCATTTAAATGCCTGGGAATCACAATCACCGAGGACAATTCTGAAAGCACAGAAATCTCTGCCCGTATACAAAATGCGAATCGGTGCTATTTTGCTCTGTCTAAATTACTGGGCAATAGGTTGCTCTCGAGGCGAACTAAACTAAGAATCTATAAAACTATCATTCAACTCTGGGCCTTGGGGGAACCCGCCCCGTTGGAAGGCCAAGACTTCGGTGGAGAGACAGGGTTGAGGCAGACGCGTCTTTGTTGGAGCTTGGGCTATGGATGGAGGAGGCCCAGGACCAGCAGAGATGGCGTAATGCTCTTCAGGTGGCAGGGACTCGTTTCGGGTCAGGGACCACTTAATCATTATTATACATAGCACCTTAACTATACGAGTGCTATATGATACACTGGTTCGGAGCTTGCTCCGATCTGATTCCATTATGACACCTCAAATTCCCTCAGATAAGAAATCTCTACATGAGGGAGTTTGGATTCTACCCAAGTTTATACCCCAGCACATGGTTACAGGACTGTCTGGGGTATGTAACCCTCGAGAAAAGAGGGTCGATCTACTTGACCAAACACTTCTTCATGCTATTGGTTGGCGCAGTACAAAACCCTGTGCGAGTTGCCCTTATGGGCGCGCCACCCCACAACCATTAAGCTCATTCACAAGTGCTTTTTATTCCGCCAAATGTGAGGACAGGTGCTCTCGGAAACTCTCTGGTAACCAGAGCTACATATATTTGATGTTAAATATCGCCATTTCGTTGATCTTTTATATGAGATTTTATATTTCATATAACGGATTAATTAATGACGGTATTCTTTTATATTATACTAGCATATTTATCTATACGTTATTTTCTTTAGTGAAATAAATAAATATATAACGTTTATTTTATGCTTAGGTGAGCTCCAATATTGGAAATGCTGTCCTGTTTGATAACGGATCAGCCCGATCAGCCCGACGATGTGCTCGACTCCGAAGACTTTTCAGAAGAACAAGCGTTATTCGCAAGGTTAATAAAACGATATTTCGTAACGCTGTAATACACGAACGAATTTTAATCGGAATATTGTTATAGGATGATCCATCATTTCAAGTCGGAATCTCCCGATCAGCAGTTTCAAATTTTATCGTTTACGAAAAAGCAGGTGGCTAACGGGGGACCCCGTCGTTTGCCCTATACTCTTCCACCGGTATTATTTCAAGCATATCAGCTAGCTTTCACATATAAAAAGCTTTCCGATAAGGTTAATAATCCGATTATTGCAATATTATTATTTTTTTCATGTATTATATATTGATTTTAACGATTTTTCAGGACGAAATGTGGGAGAAGAAATGTTTAAAAATATTCCAATTTTGTCATAGTACCATTACCCAATTAATAAAAGCCGAGCTCGCAGAATTGCCGCTGAGGTAACGATCCGTTTCATTTGATTATCGTTTAATCTGCGTCGTTGTTTTAACGCCTTTCGATTTTCAGATTATTTTTACAAGGCGCTTTAGCTATCGATCGTATACAATTTCATAATCATGAAGATATATCGTACGAGTTTATATCGCAAGCTTTCTCTCTATACGAAGACGAAATATCCGACTCTAAAGCGCAGCTTGCGGCTATAACGTTAATCGTGGCCACGTTCGAGCAGATGAGTTGCTTCGGTAAAATATATTATCCATTTATTTCATACATTTTTAATTGTACTGTCCGCCGATTTGGCGACACTACGCTATAGAAAACTAGGCATTCATACAAAATTTGGGGTTACGTTTTTTTAAATTGAAAGAAATCGATACATAAAACATTTTTCCTTTCACATATTTTAAATTAGCGTTTTGTAGAAAAGGAGCGCTATAGAAGGGACTGTTACATAAGGGTTGACTGTATATCCTTTTTTACGTTCAAGTGACTCAAAAATGACTCCAATACGTAGTTGTTTGCAATTTAGAAGTGCCATATTGTATTTCTTGGCGTTTATTTCAATATTTAGCGGACTCCTGTATTCACCCTATGACCTGGATGTCAAGATTGAAGAAATTATAGAGATGATTTACTTAGAAATGTTCAAATCAGGCTTTTTTGTCATTTATTTGAGTAAATTATAGATTCTGTTGCGATATTGTAGATTGAGGTTATGTTTTTGTTCATATTCAATTTATTGCTAGCAGTATTATTTCTTTCCAAGAATGTCTCAGTCACTTTTACGAGAGAATGATCTTTAAGTGCGTGCATGGAGTTAATAAATTATTTAAATAAAGAAAAAAAAACAAATGAATTAATATATTTAAAAAAAATGAATACTAAAATTTATTTAAATAATTTCAACAGGGGAAGAAAACGCCGAACCGCTGCGAAAACAGTGCGCTCTCGCTGCTAGTAAATTGTTGAAAAAATTGGATCAGTGCCGCGGAGTCGTCTCGTGTTCACATCTGTTCTGGAGCGGAAAAGGTCCCAACAAGGAAGAGGTACGTTAGAAATCGAAAATATGATTTTAATATCGTCGTTTAATATATTTTTTTATTGCAATAGATGCGCGACGGAAGACGAGTCGCCGATTGTCTGAAGAAAGGCACAAGAATCGCGTCTCAATGCATGGACACGGCGGTCCAGGTTCAACTGCTCGTCGAACTCCTGAATCATTACATATTTTTCTACGAGCGCGGAAATTCGCACATCACAATTAGCATTCTCAACGTGGTAATTATAATATTCGCACGCACGTACGAGTTTTGATGAAAAAATATGTTAAATATATATTAGTTTTGTCACCTTTAACGGGATTTTCCGTCGGCTGCAAACCTTTTTGACAGCAATGTAAGCATCCAAAATGGCTGCCAATATCAAGAATAGGAAACAAGTACCAACATAACAATCATAAATTGTGGCAACTGGCAACACAGCAATGCGAAATTAATCATCAAATCTTATACAGTGAAGCCCCGTTTTGACGTGCAGAATTCACATTTTCCCGCTATTTGCGTGCAATTTTTTAAATCCCGTTTTATTTTAATACATTTAGTACCCGCTTTTACGTTTTTTATTTCCCGTAATTTACGTTTGAAAAATTTTAAATTCAAATCTATTCATAAACATATTTAATTGAATGTGCGACGATTTGAAATATTTGAAATGAATATAATATAAATGATAACCTCAAAATTGTTTGAAAAACAACTTTTAAGGATAAATGCTTTGATAGAAGCAAAGAAAAGAAGAAATATCTTATTCCTAGATAGATTGAATTAAATGCTGTGGAATATAAAATTAGCCTTTTTCCCTACAGACTGTACTAGTGAATGTGCAGCCATTAGACTTGGAAATAATCTGTGCTTTTAAATAATACTACCGCAAAAATCTGGTATAAATAAATAAGGGGTAAGATGAAATTAAAGATACAGTTAACCCCCCTCTAACACTAAAATCGGGACCGTGTAAGTTGGGATAGTGTTATTGGGGGTAAAGTCTGGCACTTGTCGAATACACAGACGCTAACCGACGTTTAACTGTGTACAGCCGAACCGGTGTTAAAGGAATAGTCGGCCATGTATGTATTCGTCGCAATGCAACGGCGTGAATGTGAACGTTCAAGTTGGGGGTTGGCGGCGTATATTTTAACTCAGCGTGTAATTGGGGGGTCCACTGTATAATGATCAAAAATTGTTGTCGAAAAGCTGGAATCGTTAAGGAACAAGATGAAATATAAGATACTAGCGATGAGTCTCGGCAGAGCCGGTTCAAATCATTCTCATCAATTTATAAGATCGAAAGAGATTTGCATGATTATTATCTAAATAATAAATAATTTTCAATTGTTTTTCTAACCCCGAATCTATCTGATGGTTATTTGCTGTATATTACGACCGAAGATTAATAATGCGTTTGTTTGGATCTAGGTTATCAAAGAGATACGCGAGCAATTACCAAATTTGGAGCAGTCGGCGGAGACGGATCAGATCAATAAACATTTCAACAACACAATCGAGCATCTGAGGAACCGCATGGAATGTCCGGAGACGGACAAGCAAGACGTCTTCTCGTATCGGAGTCTCGATCTTGGATTGTTGTAAAAACTGTCGTTCACACGGTTTAGTTCTAGAATTCCAATTTTGTGCGACGGATGGACGGAGACGTATATCAAAAGAGCAAAAAAAAAATGTTTATATAATTTTTCTTTTGGCCATATTAAGGATTAAATATTTTATTTATATTATTGAAAGTTGTAACTCATATGTTTATATTGGATTTATTTTTTATTAAATTTTATCGGGTCAATTAAATGCACAAAACGGTTTTATGTTTAAAATCCGTATTATAAAAAAAAACGTAGATCAACAGGAATTACTTCAGATGAAATCTCGTCTATTGAACAATAATCGTGACGCATAATCGTTGCATTGTAACGCATGATTTTGACCTGTCACATTTTTTTGTATATATGTATTAGAAAATGAATATCCATTTATATAATTTTAATCGTATGATTTTTGAAAGATATTTTATTTATATTATATCATAATTATATTCACAGGGAGAGGATGCGAACATGATATTCGCAAAATAAACTCGTCGAGAACAAGGCTTAATTTTATATTCATCCGAAATTGATATATCATCGTGTGATCGTGCCGCGAGTATTTATTAAATCACTTCCATCCATTCCGCGTGTTGCATGTCTCATGTATTTACCGCATGTAATACAATTTTTAATGTTAATTTATCTACGATGCAATTAATACTGCATAGGTGCAATAATATATTTGGATTGACATCCATGTTTGTTCCGATTAATATTAATCGAACATGCGTTCTGTTGTTTGAACCGGTCGTCATTGACCGGACGACAAGTGTTTAAATAGTTGAATTACGTCGAAAATATAGGCAAATAAGGGTTTTATACTCCCCGTTATGTAAGTAACAGGTTTTTTTTTGTGAAATATGTTGATCAGTTTAATATACATTTGTAAATAATTGAAATTGTAATATAAAATTATAAAAATAAATTGATTATGATAATACACGATTCGTTTTTTTTATTTATCGGACAAAAAAAAGCATATTTTTTAATTCCCTTTCTATCCTGAGTACTTGCACTCAAAAATCCATTGAAACCATGAGTTTATCCTATTTTGGGAATGCCTTCGGGAGCAATTTGTTGAAAAATGGGATGTTCCTAAATAAAAACACTTTTTGGGAACACGAATCTGCATTGGAACTAGGACAGTTTGAAAGACAATTGTCTGCCGGTCGGTTAAAAAATGAAATATAACTCAGATCTGATCTGTTCGTAAATTTTGGAATCAATTTGAAAAGGGGTGGGAACGACTGAGGGAACTTGGGATTATGGGATCACGACCCATAAGTGTTTGATTACGTTACGTTGTGTGTTGTGGTGTGGAAGTTATATTTATAATAATAACCTAGCCGTGCCGATGAGGTCTATCGAGAATTCTTTTACCCTATATGTCACTAACTTTTTGTATTTTTTTCTAAAAGTCTAAAAAATAAATAGGAAAAAAAAAAACAACAATATTCACTTCTGTTGGCATGGGCGCAATGTTTTTTCTCGCTCGCATCCGGTACGAGTGCGAGTGAAACGTACTAGTGATACATGCTGTTCAGTCTGTGGCGAGACATAGCCGTGCTTGTCATTTGTGCGTCGTATTGATTGATCCAAAATATCAACCAAATTATGAAGCTTAACATGAATAACTATTTTGATTCTTAGAATTTTTAAAAAAAAAGTCAAGATATTGATCAATATCTTGACTTGGAATGCTTGGGGTCTCTGAAAGACCCCCTTCGGATGATTCTGTTGTTTTTGAGCCGCCATGATGGATGGGTTGAAAGAAGATTATCCAAAGAATTACTGTAGAATCATTTAAAAAATGAATTGGAACTTGGACTTGATCTGTCCACAAATTTTGGAATCAATTTAAGTTTGAAAAAGGGCGGGAACGTCTGCAGAAATACGGGAATTTGAGATCCTGACCTTGAATAACTTAATTACAATGGAAAAATTGATCCAAACAAGACAATAATCTCTTCGCACGAGTAAAAAACCCTTTAAAAAGGTTTTTCAGGTTCATCTTGCTACCTTAAGTAAAATTCATATGCCAAGGACGAATCCTTGAACCCCTGTGAGTGAGGGATGTGAAGGAATTCACATCCTTAAATAAGATGAACAGCAACTGGATATCCTGGAGAGGAGGATTCTGAAACAAATATTTGGAGCTGTATCGATTATACAAGGATATATCAGTGACAGTTGTCGTCAGAGTAGCCAGATTCCGGTGGATCGGTCATATGTCAAGGATGTGGGACAGCCAGCCGCCGAAAAGGCTTATGGTTATCAGGCTTTTCTATCCCCGGAGGAAAGGAAGACAAAGGCTGAGATGGTTGGACTGTGTAGAGGTACACTTGCATCATTGAAACATCTTTTAGCCGTTTCCGGAAGCTTCTAAAGTGTTGATGCTAATTAGATTATTATAGATATTCACACAGTGAACCCTCAACTAATGAAGGGCTGCTAGAAATGGACTTCCGTACTATGTCCCATGAAAATTACGTTGAAAAATTGTCAAAATCATGAAAACTAACGAGTGCTGTAGCGTGTATTATTTGACAGTTATCGGTAAACTCAATAATAACATCATCGTTGTTGGATGATGGTTTTAAACGTAATATGACAGATGAGCCGCAGGTGTATTGGATAAACCGTGTATTAAAATCATCTACGGATGACTATCAGGGTTTGATATAATTTTAAAAAAGACCTATTATTAATATACATATATTATAAATATTTATTACGTACAATGTAACTAAACAATCTTTATTCCTTGAATGTTGTTTCGATTGTTGACGGCAATCTTATCTTGACATTTCTTTTCTTCTTTGAACGCCACTGTGTTGGCCTTCTTTTCGATCCTCCTCTCGTGTCTGTACTCTCGCAGCAATCTCTTCCTCTCTTTCTTCTCATCGGGAGTTTCATTCTTAGGCCTCAGCGAAAGAATACTGAGCGTCGACATGACGGATTCGGCCACGGATTCGTCGTCGCCATTTTGTGCACGCTCAAACTCAGCCTGTTCCAAGTTGAATTTAGCCAGGGATTTAACGGTCAATTTTCCCGAATCGGCGTGCAGCACGTCGAGGGGGATGCCGGTCTTAGCGCTAATCTTAATCTTTTTAATACGCTGCGGAAATAATATAAATTAATAAAATCGTATATTATTTATACGTGCGATAATAAAATACCTTGGGTTCGTCGATAAGTCGCGGGTGATTGTATAAATTTGAATATGTCGACAGGATCGATTCGCAATCCCATTTTTCCTTGATGTCCTCCCCCTTTCCGAATAGCTTCTCGTCGTCCATTTCCTCGTCCTCGGACACCTCTTGCAACTGCGTTAATCTATAATAAATATTTTTAATTAAAAAGAGAAATATAATCGATCGATACATATATAATAAAATCGTACCTAACGACTTCTTTATCTTCGTCCAGCTTATATGAGCGGCGTTCGTTATGAAAGTGTTCGGCGCATTTTAAAAGTACGTCCGGCGTCGCTGGAAGGTGGCCTTCTATCTCGTCACACTCCAGAGCCCCGATTTCCGTATCATCATATTCAGCAAACATCTATAAATTAGAATATCTTCAATATACGTTCGGTATAAACATGATGAAAAAACATGTGAAAAGTTTGTGGTGGTCACATATTGAACGTCATCCAACGAATATGCGTTATATTCAAAATACGGAACCACCAGAAAACGAACAATCTATAAATAGAAGCAACGTAATTCGGCCACCCTTCGAAATCATTTTACGATCGAAGGTGGCGAGCGAGGGGAAGAGTATATCGACCCCGTGGTCATGAAAAAACGTCATTGATAAGCCGACAATTCTGAAAACATGGTGGTCTTCATAAAAACGGTGTAATAGCAGAGGGGAGACACAGCTGATTCCACGATCATGAAAGGACTCCGTTGATTCAGCTGTAACCTTAGCCGAGTGAAGGCCATAAAACAACCCTCCGAATGCAAGTTGACGACATCATGCACAAGGAATAATTACCGAGCATTAATTAAACCCAGGATGAAGTCAATAAAACCCCCCCCCCCCCTTTGAAATAAAAAATGCTATTTTATAGCCAAGGGCGGGAATATTCAAATACCCCCGAAATTAAGTCGCAGCCCAATAAAAGTTGTGGCTCGTAAAAATTGGATAACTTTACGCGGGACTTGAGCTCTACCTCAGGTAGGAGGAGGAACCCCTTCTTTTCGATGGCCGCCCAATTAAAAAACTATGGGAGGAGTAAACCTCTCAGACGACCAATCAAGAAATCGTTTAGCTGAACCAATCAGATTCCTGAACCTTGGTATAAATAGAGCCTCTGGGCTTTCCAAATTCCGAGATCATCACCGAGTCCAAGGCGCAAGAAGCATCCACTCTCTTCTGAGGAACATCTCTTCACCAGAAGAACTCTTGAGAACATCGTCCAGACTTCTCGCACCCAGCCTAAATCATAACAAAAACTCCGAGTACTTCAAGTACAAGAAATCTTCAGTCAGATGATCACAGACTTCGCATCAACAGCCTCATCGCTGATATCTTCCAGCAGCCGCTAACTCATCAATCACATCGCTGAAATAATCGAGCAGTTGCCGATTCATCAGCCGATTGCAGATTTCTTTAAACAGATACACTGTCAATCGTTTACGAAGCCACCAACGGCTCTATCCAGTGCACTTACACTCCGAACTTCGCAAACGCACAGTAGCGTCACTCACCTGTGTGTCAATTCGGCCATAATTACGCATCAAAAGCCCTGAACACAAACCTCGACGCGAGTTTGAGTAGTTTAAAAACTCTAAAAAGTTCAAATGACAATATTTTATTGTCGTGTTGGTACACCTGTCACTGTTCTTGATATTGGCAGCCATTTTGAATGCCTACTTTAATGTTGGCTGTCATAAAGGTTTCAAGTGTTTTCGTGGACACCTCAATTTTTTAATTGTTCCTTATGATTAATTCCTATTCTCGAAGATGGGAAAAAAAACATGAAATGACAAAGTCTTGCCTAGATTGATGAGAAAAAGACAATCGTTGAATGTGCTTAACGCCTTACTGAATTGGGTTCCAGAAATGCTTCAAAAATTGTAAAAAGCGCAGGAAAATGATCAAACATACCTTTTCGAATTTGTCGTCGAGTAGAGTGAGTCCATTATTTCTGCGCATAACACTAGAAGACATTGAATACTGTGAAAATCTGGATTTTTTTGCATCTTCGTTATCGAACTTTGGCATTTGTCGACCGTCATTTGATTCTTCGCTATCGCTCCATTGATTATCGGAAGCGTATCCTACTTGAGATTGATTATCATCGTCGTATTCTTCATCAGAACCCTCTTCTTCGCCTCCCTCTCCTTCTATTGAAATCATTTTAAACTTTATTACGATACATTGAAACTAAATAGTTTAAAAAAAATAAAAACACTAACGTTTCTGTTCCATCATAGCCAATTCCATAAAATTATCTTCTAACATATTAGTGGGATCATCATAATTAAAATCTTCATCCATCGCTGCCACTATATCGGGGTCCAAATCGAGACGTAGGCCTACAATAATAATTACAGTATGAGTAAACGTATATTCTTTATTATATGACGATGATAAACGAAGATACCTTTCTGTGGCGCCGCTTTATTAAGCATGCCAACATCTTCTTCGACCTCCGAAGCGAATACAGAGCTCGGCAGAAATAAACGACTGGCATTTTCTTCGGGATTTTGAACCTTAACCTCTTTTTTCTTTATAGTCGCCTTCGTATTCTAAAACGTTTTACACAAATACATAGAAAAATGCTCAAATATATACCTAAATATTAATAATACCTCCGACGATGCCCACGTTACGGATAAATCTTTAACGCCCCGTAAATGTTGAAGATAATCGTATTCGTCGTCAAAGAACACTCCCCATTTCCGTTGCTCTTCCTGTTGCTTTTCAACATCGCACTACAAACACGATATAGCATCATAAAATATATTATATATTCAAAATTAAACGTAGTTTTTATTGAGTCTCACTTTATTTTGTTTATCGGGGGCTTGTACGAGCACATGCTGAGGCGCAGTCTCGTCGGCAACGAGCGGATCTCTCTGCGATCTATGCACTAAATTGAACGTAACCGAATTCTTCTTGTCGATGAACTTTTTCTTTGATTTACCCTGAAATAATAATGATTACATGTGGTTGTGTCGCAATAAATGTTGACATGTCATTTGATTGACGCCAAAAATCGCTCACCATTGCGTTGTGGGTATCTATTAATCGCTCAAGGAATGATAATCAGTGATTTGCGACAAATTTACGTTAGAAAGCAATACTATTGACAGCAACCATGTGCTGAGTGGACGCGCTCGCAAACACGTTGTCCAATGCAAAACATTGCGTTCGCGAACGCGTATATATATAATGTAAAAAAATAAAAACTGATTAAGAGTAGATTGATGATAATATAATGAAATGTTTTATCATACTATTGTAGATATTATACATTTAACATTTTTTTTTTTTTGGAAGGGGGGATTATATGCAGGGGCGCGCTGTCTATATGAACAGATTGATGCGCCAAGAGAGGAAAAATGGAAAAATATTATTTCATTACACTTTCTTAAAATGGCAAAAAAGTCGATTAAAACTTCCTAATTCTTTGTAAAATAATGTTTTTTTTTATTGTAAAAGGTATCGTAAAATTTACAGTTAAAGTTCTGCACATCTGTCGGCGACCCACTGATTATATGCTTATATCAACCTAGTCGTGGCGATGGGGTCTATTTGAGATCCCAAACTTATATTTTTTCTTGAATAACTCTTATAAATCCTACACAGGGCCGTGCGGTGGATTTTCTCGGTATAAGGCAAGACTTCGAAATGCCGCCCCTTCCTGTTTTTTTCTTTAGAAATTTTGATACGTTTTTTATAACACAATATAATATAATAAATTGCAATTTAAAAAAAATAAACAAAAATTAATTTTAATGTAAATATATTAATAATAATATAACTTCAACACTCTATTAGATTTTTGCCCTTTTAACTTTGATTTAAAAATGGAATATAATAAATATATAACGATTATCTGTCAAACAGCTGGTAATCATTTTGAGACATTCGTTAGCAAAAACTAAAAATATCTTTCAAGAAAAGTTAGTGAAAGCGCATAGTTATAAAAAACTGAAATTTATCAAAAAAAAGTTTTGGAAAAAATCAATCAACAAACAAAACTCAAAATGCTTGGGGTCTATTTCCATTATAAATAGACCCCCTTCGGACGACGCGATTGTTTTCAAGACGCCATTACGGATCAGTTATAATATATAAACTCATTACTTCGATATATATTAAAATTCATTTAAATTGAATAATATATTTTTTGTTTAATAACTTATGATTTTCATTATTTTATGTTTAAGAAAAATATATCTATGATTTTAAATAATAGTCGATTGACATTGGTGTTTATTTTTATTATTTCTCTATCAAGTATTATTTATGCATGATGTTTATGATTTACATAGTCGGATCGAAATAATTCTGCTGAGTTATCATGATAATACGCGCTTGCTATTTTTGTTTTGTTGTCTTCTCACGTTCAGTGTGGCCATATGGAAAAAATCACCCATAAATTGGAAATGTAAATTTTAGGAATTATTTTTTACGTATTTTATCGTCAAAACCGGTGAGATCTTGTAAAATACTGCATAATATAGTGCGAATTATTTGTTTCGTATATAATTTGTTAGGTAACGCGGTGAAATCGTGTTATTTCTAGTGTTTGACAAGAGAAAGCGCACGTATAGAGGGAGAGGAAGTCGCGCTTACTGGCAACACTATCGCCGGCCCTGCGGTCGGCCGTCGCATCTGTCTTAACTGAGCTATTGTTTTCGTAAATATGAAGATCACCGTCACCACCTTGTCCGACGATATTTTCGTGCTCGATGTCTCTGAAGACCTGGAGCTGGAGAATTTCAAGGCTTTCTGCGAAGTCGAGAGCGGCTTTCCAGCCCGCGAGATCCTGCTCAACTTCAACGGGCGCCCTCTCAACGAGGACAAGAAGACACTGAAGGAGCTGGGGGTGCACGACGGCGACATGATGGTGCTGCAGAGGCTGCTGGGCGCTCCGCAGACGTCGTCTCGGCCTGCACCACCGCCAGCACTCTCCGGTCTCGATTTCAGCTCGATCCGCGTGCCCGGCAACAGTCCCTCGTCCAGTTACAGCCCGAGCTTCGGAGCCGAAGACGATCCCAAAGTCATCCGCGACATGTTCCTAGCGAACGCCGATCGTTTAGCTCTCCTCAAACAGAATAATTCGAGGCTCGCCGACGCATTGCTAACGGGTTGTTTAGACACGTTTTCACGGGTCCTCAAAGAGCAGATAGCGGCTAGGGACGAACGGCAACAGCAGCGAATTAGAATGATGACGTCGGATCCGTTCGACACGGAAGCTCAGAGACTGATCGCCGAGGAGATCCGACAAAAGAATATAGAAGCGAATATGGAAGCCGCCATGGAGTATAATCCGGAGACGTTCGGAACCGTCGTCATGCTCTATATAAATTGTCACGTGAACGGATTTCCGGTGAAGGCGTTCATAGATTCCGGCGCTCAGACGACGATCATGTCGGCGAATTGCGCCGAGCGGTGCAACATCATGCGGTTGATTGACACGAGATGGTGCGGTATAGCGAAGGGGGTCGGAATTCAACGTATAATCGGCCGTATTCACATGGTGCAGATGCAGATTGGGCAAGATTTTGTGGCGACGTCGTTCTCCGTCCTCCAAGATCAACCGATGGACATGATTCTAGGACTCGATATGCTCAGGAGGTATCAGTGCAGTATCGATTTGAGGAATAACGTGTTGCGCATCGGTACGACGGGAACGGAGACGGCGTTCTTGGCCGAGGGCGAATTGCCCCGCACGTCCACTATTGAGGAGGATATCGAGGACAGTATTCTGCTGCAGGGGAATTCGGCGTTGCGGAATAATCCGAGCAACGCCCCCAATACTTCGAATGCGCAGGGCAGCGACGACGCAGTGGTTAAGGAGATAATGGCGCTCGGTTTTACGAGGGATCAAGTGGAGACGGAGCTGCAGCGTTGCGGCGGCGACAAAACTCAGACGATTGCGGCGCTCCTGGCCAAATCTCTGCGTTTCTGACCGTCTTACTGTTTGACACGTATCAAAGACTGCATATTTTTTAAATATAAAAATTGGTTAACATAATAATATATTTTTAAAGATTGTTTAATGGACTATTTTCGTAACGAGACGTAAAGAGGAATGTTCTTTATCGTGTCGTGATCGTTTATTATTAACGATTGTACAGTGAAAAAATTGTTCTAGCGTTTTCGATGGATTCAATTATTATCGAACGTGATTATCGGTCATTATGAATTATTAAATTTAAAAAAATCTCTATATACAATTATATATAGCTTTCACGCGTGTCCATCGACATGTCACGAGCGTATTTTTTATTACGATCTAGCATTGCAAGGCAGTTTAGAGTCGGACCGTTCTGTTCTTGCGAAGAATGGTTCGCAAAAGAGTACATAATTAATTTACGACTCACATTTTTTGCAAAACTCGTTCAATTATTACACCACAATCTAATATTAAACGACGTGGTACTGCACCACTATTATATATATCTCATTTTTCTCATTATATTTATATATATGAATTGTGTTATAACGACAATAATGATAATCTACGATAATTCTCATCCAAAAATCTTGCCTTTATTTGAAACGGAAGAATACAGCAATAATTTTTGTTCAGTTTCAAAAACTGAACCCTAAATGTGATTTTTTTTCTCCGGTTTCGCGCATTTTATATTATTCGTTTATATACAAGGTAAACTATATTTGTGATACTCTGGATTATATTATAAAATAGGACTCATTAAACTTATGTAAATAACAAATTCGGTGTTTATAATACAGTTGGACGATCAGGAGTAAATATCATTATTACAGATACCTGGTGTTGATGGATCTTTATTATTTTTTTATTCGTAAGAGAAATATTGTCAATTAAGTCGATGATTTTTTTTTATGCTGAAAAATTTTGATGATATTACGTAGCCGTACATTAAAACAAATAGTTCCGTAATACGTTAATATGTTCGTTCGTGTATTATTTTATCAATACGTTGAATTACATTGTAGTTTGCTCATTTCGTCGTATGGAATATTTTTTAATCCATATCACGAAATATTATGTTAATATTGATACGAAGCTCATTTTTTTTGTTTTGTTTATTATATTGTGTCTATTTTCATATCAATCGGCATTTTTTGGTTGAAAATTTGGTTTATATAAACATTTTGATTGGGATTTTTTTTAATCGTAATTTTATTATGCTTAATTTTACTGTTAAATTGACATATGCTAATTTAATATTTGGATTCACTCGGTTCATATCATTGATATATAATATTTATATCATATTCTAATATATATATATATTAGAATATGATATAAATATATACATTGTTGAAAATGTAATATTAAAATTATGATTTTATTTCCATAGCGATATGCGAAATGTCTGTAAAAAATTTCACCGTTAATATTATTAACGTTCTATATTATTTCAATTGCTTGTAAGTACTGGAAAACAATTTTATAAAATAAATACACTAGATTTCTCTATAACATGTGCGTCTATTATTTTAACCCTTCTGAATTTATAACAAAACATAAGTAAATATGCGTATATGATGAGATTATTCATTTTTAAAAATAAACATAATTTATAATCATATATTTCATGATGAATGAAATAATTGTCTTATTTATTATTATTAAATTATAATTTGACGTTTGCATTTTTTAATGCTGGCAACATTGGTGTTACGGCCAAAAAGTTGCAATTTTGACGTTTGAAAATGTTATAATGTACGATGATCTAATACGCTTTTATTATTGTTTAATGATATATTAAATATATATGAACAGTTTTTAGGAAAATAATTAAATACTACATTGCGTATTGAATAAAAATATTTAATAATAAGTTTTGAGGTTAGAATGTCAGTGCTCTTGCCGGTCAGCAAGCTACCAGCGCGCCTGACGCCTGAACTACGCGCTGCCACTGCAGCCCTAACTCACCAGGTTACTAGACTTGCTATACCGTAAGACTCCATCGCTATCCTACAATCTATATTCTCAATAATACATAACCTCCCCAAAAAAAAAAACAAAAGAATACAAATGAAAATTTCATATAGAGAATCGTAGATATAATCATAATTTCATTTGTTTATTATAGAAATCTAACTTCGATGGATTGTACGCATGGCAAAGAAAACACCTGCAAGGCCCCGACTTTGTTTTGCACGATGGGCCTCCATACGCCAACGGAGACATGCACATGGGTCACGCAATCAATAAGGTACTGATTCAACAAATTTTTATTAACGTAATCGAAATCACGATTAATAATAAATTAAATTAAATTTTGTACAGATCATCAAGGACGTTATCAACAGATATTACGTGATAAACGGCAGACGAGTGCACTACGTTCCGGGATGGGATTGTCACGGTTTGCCCATTGAATTAAAAGCGTTGAACGCCAAAAAAGCAAATCTGTCGATGAATCCCGTAGAGCTACGTTCGATCGCTCGATATTTCGCGTTAAACACTGCCGAAAAGCAAAAAACGGCATTTAAATCGTGGGGCGTAATGGCCGACTGGGACAATCAATTCTATTACACGTTGGATAAGAAATACGTGCAAAATCAAATCAGGCAATTTTATGATTTATACAGCAAAGGATTGATCTATAGAGACGTGAAGCCCGTGTATTGGTCGCCATCGTCCGGGTATATTAAATTAATACGACGCGTATATCCTAATCTTTTATTAATAATTTATTTAATTATAGAACGGCGTTGGCTGAAGCGGAATTGGAATACGACGCTAATCATAAAAGTACCGAAATTTATTTATCGCTACCGTTATCGCACGTACCAGAAATAATAAAGCGACAAATACCCGAGTATATATTTTTTTACCGTACGTTTATATATTTTGTTATTGTTTATAATTGATTTATATTTTTAGCGAGTCTAATATATCTGCGGTGATATGGACGACTACTCCTTGGTCCTTATTAGGTAATCAAGCGATTTGTTATTCGCCGGAATTGGAATATAGTCTTGTGCGTGACGATACAAACGCATTTTTCGTAATCGCAACGCAGCTGAGAGAAAATCTGCAAACCGTATTGAGCAAGTCGTTGACGGAAATCTGCACATTCAAAGGTTAATTATAATTAAGTCGCTCGTACCGATCGTATTGTTTATATATAAATGAATTCACAGGAAATGCATTATCGGATGCCAAGTACTATCATCCGCTTAAAGAGAACGTGATTCTTCCGTTCTTTCCCGCCGATCACGTTTCGTCGGAAAAAGGTACCGGACTCGTACATACGGCACCGGCGCACGGTCCCGATGATTTTTTAGTCGCATTAAAAAATAATATGAAAATCGTAAGAACGAATACAAAAATATATTATAAATCATTTTTTCATAATATATTAATATAATAATTATTTATATATTTCAGGAGTGTTACGTCGACGACGAAGGCAAATTCATTAATTTTTCCGATTCATTCGATGGCCTTTTCGCACTTGACGAGGGCCAGCAAAAAGTTATCGAAAGATTAAACCGTAACATTCTGTTCCGAGGCACTTACGTCCATTCTTATCCAATCGATTGGCGAACCAAGAAGCCGGTTATTATTAAAGCGTCCAGTCAATGGTGTTCATCGATACAAACGCATTGAGGAATCAGGCATTGGTCCGTGTATACCCGTATTTAAATTACGACTTTAATTAACAATATAATTAATCGCAGTGTTGTTATAGTCGGCATTGGAAGACGTAAACATATTGCCGTCATCGACGAGCAATCAATACAGGCAAATATTTCAACGGCAACTACAAACTCGTCCCTATTGGTGTATTTCGAGACAGAGATTGTGGGGTACGCCAATACCTGTCGTATATTTTGAGGATAAACCGCTCGTGAATAGGTAGGATATCAATATATTGTTACCTATAAGCCATAACATTGGTTATGACTTGTAGGTGACTTGTAGGTAACATGCATATTATTTCTATAATGTAAGTTAACCGCGACTGACATAAGTTAATAGTCGGATAGGTGTCCGACGAAAACTATAAATTCAGGGAATAGTTTATGACACTGGCCAGGGGGTATATAAGAGGAAGAGACTCATTACCTACACATGTTTTATATAAATATTTTTGTAGGCAGTTTTGCTGCATTGGAATTAATTAATTTAATTCCATCTATCCTTCGTTGAATAAATAATTATAAAACAAATAATATAAATTTCAATCCAACTGAAATAATATGAAAACTAACCAGTGTCATGGTTTGACACTGGGGGAAATATTATTGTGAGAGAATTATTTCCCTTGCAACTTTAGAATCTTTATCGTATCTTTATATGAGTGAACGGCGCTCTGGTATCTTTCTGTTGTGTCATCTATTCATCGTAGTAAAAATAAATAAATAAATATTAGGGGGACTCAAAAGAAATCACTCATTTTTTTTATGATAATTATTAAAAAACATAATTTCCATTGCGGGGGATTGCGCTCCGAGGTATAGAAAAATCTGACTCCATAGATTTGTATTTATTTGCACTAAAATTACAGACACAAAGGCAGAAAGTATATTATAGATAATAGCGATCGCGTCGGTTTCACTGTGTCGAAGTTGCGTCGTCGATCTGCTTCTATTTTACTGACTCCCCTAGTCGGTTTGATGCGAAGATTCTTATGGCGTCGAGGGCCAACGATGTCCGATATTGTGTCTGCTCACGGTGAAGGTCGAGGCTTCAGCGACGTAGGGACGTTGCACAAAACTGCAGCACTAGCGCGAGTGTCTGCAAATTGCGGCCATGGCGTGAGCGAAGTCAGCGCTCGGAGGCATCGGAGAGAGTGTGCTTCTTCCCGACAAGGGTAATCAGCTCGGTCGGTATCTTCGGCGTGCACTGGGGTTTCAAAGGTAAACCCGGACTCTGATGTTTTCGACTCGGGGGGCCCTATTTATACCGGGCGGCTCCCCTTCCTGATTAATCGTTTCGTGGGAACGGATTACCTACGTAGTCAGTTTTTATAACATTTTGATGACAAAATCCAATTTAAATTTACTCTTCTGCAGCTGCGTGTAATATTATTAAATGCTGCCTATTAGTATCTAGTCGCTTATGGCATAATCCCTTGCAGGTGGCCTGTCTTTCGGATGGCTTTTATATTCGATACTGTAGCAGGCCACTCGTCCTCAATAAAGGGTTGCAGGTATAAAAATGTTTTTTTGTGTCTTCAGCCTAGGCGCGAAGCATGACCGCCACACCATCATTATTAGAAACTGTTTCCCATTTTCCTAGAAGGAGCAAGGTCTGGAGAATATGATGGGTGTGACCAGAACCTTCCAGTTTCATAATCATCGTCATAGGCGTAACAGCCCTATTGTAGAGCCCTGGCCTCATTCAACACCCTTCTTCATTTTATCCAGTCTGTCACTACGTCTCTCCATTATCGGGTAACTTATAGTTATAATCCAACCACATCAGCTTGGTCTTTCTTTCCTGCGGGGACATGAAGACTTGTTAACCATTAGTTCGGTGGCTAACTGTCCTGTATCCTTGACAATTGACTGGCCCACCAGAGTCTGGCCACTGACGACAGCAGTAACTGGTATATTCTTGTATAGTCGGTACAGCTCCTTGTGTCTTCGGATATGGCTCCAAATACTCGTCTCAGAATCCTCCTCTACAGGATGTCCAGTTATCGCTCATCTTGTTTTGTCAAAGCCCAACATTCAGATCGGTATGTTAGGATGAGCCTGATGAGGGTCATGTAGAGCTGACTTTGGTCTTCTTTAAGAAGAATCTCTACGGAATAGGAGAAGTTTCTGATGCAGTGCCTTGGAGTATTCTTCGTCAAATCTTTTTAGACGACTTCCGCTTTCTTTTTTGGTGCCTACTTAGTAATGATCCACATTAGCTTCTCGCAGGACCCTGACATCGATCATGCCGTTCTTGTGCTTGGTATCGATGAGTAGATGGTCAATTCTGTTCGTAGTTTTTCCATCTGGGGATCTTCATGTACCTTTATGTATATCTTACACGGAAACACCAGTGGTCACCAGTAATTGGTGTAAAGATGCGACTATCCCGGACTACGTTGAACCAGCTCCCTAGCCATCCAAAGGCAAATGCCGGGATAGTTCCTTGAGTCGTTTCCTATCGCATTACCGCTTCCTACAAACTCACCCCGTCCTTTCAGCTCCCAGGCTGTAGTGGCAGCGGAGAAACCCGTAGGCTGTTTTTAGACTCTCATTAAGGCGTGCAATGTTAGTCTGTCGGTCAAAAGAGGGGATCACCCCTCCGTAAGGCTAGTGGATCAAGCTGCACCAGGATTCCATAGCCAACTAATGTTGTTCTTGGCGGGCTCCGAAATGTCGGAAGAAACCTCAACAACGACGAGCACGTGAAATAAAAGCCATACGAAATCATCATCATCACCTATTGCTATTTTAGCGTTAAAGTCTTCTATGGCAATTTTTATATAAATTTTAATCCTCAGACTGTAAAATTATAAAAATAATTGCAGTTTCTATAACATTAGAGCTATAACGAATCCCAACATCAAAACTAGTCTATTGAAGACATTGATGTAATATTTTATACATTGAACACAAAAAAACTATATATTTTCAGAGATATGATAGAAAATTTATGCAAGATAATCGATAAAGAAGGACCAGACAGCTGGTGGTTGAACAGTCTAGATGAACTTGTTCCGAAAAGTTTACTGGAAGATAATAAAGTAGCGGCGAATCAACTCGTAAAGGGAATGGTAAATATTATTCATGTCGTTCATGATTACGATACATATAATAATTGAATTAATCGTCCAGGATATAATGGATATATGGCTAGACAGCGGATTATCGTGGAGTCATGTGTTGGAATCGAAAGCGGACGTATATCTCGAGGGACTAGATCAATTCACGGGCTGGTTTCAATCGTCGCTATTGACGGGAGTGGCGCTTACGGGCAGTGCGCCGTATAAGTGAGTCGAATCGAAGATATTTATTTAGTAATCGGTGATAATATTGATATGTTTTTTCATGTGAAGAACGATATTCGTGCACGGATTCGCTGTGGATTCCAACGGATGTAAAATGTCAAAGTCGTTGGGCAATGTGATCAGCCCCGATACCATAATCAGCGGCGGAAAGAATCATAAAAAAAATCCTCCGTACGGAATCGATACACTACGGTACGAATTCATACATTTTACGGTTAAAAACGCCGATTTGATTTAAATTATGTTGTTTTCGTAGATGGTGGGTGGCGAGTCACGGTACGCAGTCGTCGCAAGTCGTCATCAGCAATAACGTATTGAACGATAGCCATACAGAGGTCGGAAAGTTACGTCTGCTCGTTAAATTCTTACTCGGATGCATCAACGATCTGGATAAATCGACAGCCGATCGACTGCATCAACACGGCTATCTCGACTGCTATATGCTTCACGTTTTGCACGGATTCAGAAAGGAAATAAAATCTCATTACGAGCTGATGCAGTTCAACAAAGTGGCGTCTACTCTATTATATTTCACGACGAATCACGTGTCCGGTTTCTATTGCCACGCCGTCAAAGACAGATTGTACTGCGATGAGCGCGACGATCCGAAGAGACGCAGCTGTCAGATCGTCATAAATCACATTCTCATGCAATTATTGCAGAGCTTATCGCCGATCGTACCGCATTTCGTCGAAGAGTCGTGGAGCTATCATCCGTTGAATACGGAAGGTGTACCGTTCTTTCAAATGCAGCATGAATCTCCGAAACCGATATGGGAACGCATATACCTTGAGGATCTGATGGATAATTTATTTGATATAAAAAAAGAAGTGAACAAGCAATGTTCGGGATCGAACACTTTGGAATATGCCGCGAATATACGTGCGAATCCCGAGTTTTACGATAGACTTTTATTGATGACTAAAGTGGACAAAGTCAACGATGGTGATCTCTGTGATATATTGCACGTGTCCTCAGTGAAATTGATCGAAGGCAAAGCTCACGAGCCATCGTGGGCATTAACGGTGGCGCCCGTCGATACGAAATTATGTAAAAGATGCAGACGATTCAGTTCCGATGTCGAAAATCAACCGTGTGATCGATGCCAAAGAGTAACGAACGATACCGGATAGATTTAGTCATTTTTTAGTGATTCTTAGCGGAGCCTACGTAATAAAATTAATCGTAAGATAGCGGTACTTAGTATATTTAATTAATGATTCGAAACGTATGTAAATTTACATATTACACGAATAAATAATACGTTTTTGTTATGATAGTTTTAAACGATTGTTGATTTTAAATAAATAATTAAAATAATTTCATCTGCTTTTTTATTCTACGCACAAAAATATATTTCCTCGGCTTATGTATGAAATTATTGGCCAATCATTTTGAGATAATGGACCTCAATTATCTAATCTAGTGGTGCAGTATGTTAGAATTGTACGTTGATCGACAAATAGTCTCATCTATGCAACTTCACACAAAGATAATGATCTCAATTTTGGTACACGATTTATTAAATATTCGACTTACTAACTTAACGGAATTGACTAACAATCGATTACGAGAAAGTGTGAATCACAAAAAAATCGAATGAATGGGATTGTATTACCATTTCTCCGTAAAACTATACAGTAATGATATCCAGAAAGCCCCCATGTGCTCAGCCACTCGGATCATACTAGACCAGAATCCGATATGATCGTAGATCCGATCAGTCCCCCTGAAAATTTCCTCCTATCGTTAAAAAAATGGTGCCGACTTAACCGCATCCGCACCAGGCATGGCCACTGCAGCTGCGGAGCACCGAAACAGTCCATGCATAGCTGGAGAAACTCGACATTGGGTCCACCACCTCATTGTGCTAAATGTGAGTACCGGGTAATAATCCTCAGGGGGCCCCCCTAGAGCAGACTGGCTCCGGGAAGCACCCGCGAGACGACATGTCAGGCAGGTCACTGCTGCTTGTGCTTTGGAAACCAACGGACTCCTTTGACGAGGATCTTCCGTCGACAGACAGAGCGTTGTTGGGTGCTTCCTAAGCGGGTGACCCTTTGTCTACCACCCGTAAGGGTTGTGCAACTTGATCCCTTAGTCACCCCCCGTGTTCAGATGAAAGGGGCATGTAAGTCTGATAGAATTGGAATTATTGAGCGCATAGCAACGGCAGCCCACGTTGGACTAATGAATGAAGTGTACGGAAGTGGCATCCCTGCACAATTCTGTCCAGTTCGCAAACCTTGCAGTGCTGGCCGTGAGGATGGCGGGGAGGAAATCGATCCCTCATTCCGTGACTTGAAACCAGCAGGGTCCTCCTTTCCCCTGGCTTACCAAGTTGGCTCTGCATGGTGTGAGTTTAGTGTGTCCTAAGGTAGAGCCCCTCTCATTACTGAAAGACGCTTGCCGCTCCGGCCCTCTAAGACCCATTAACCGATACGTCACAGGGGCTCGAAACCACGGCTCTGGCCAATGGGGTATATTTTGTATGAAAATAGATTGAATGATTCTAAACATTTCAAGTCAAGAATTGATAAATTCTTCAATAATACCTTGATTGTGTTTTAAAAATGGATTTTTCTAAGAATTTATTCGCATACGAGTCATAATTCTATAGATTTCTCTGGCATTTGAATGATTAATTTGTCGAAATTTGGCTTATATGATTAATTCTAGAATGTATAGGAAACTCCCGTTCATTGCGGGGGTTACGTTTTGGAGATAGCTGCGATAAGTGAAATTTCGCAATCAACGCGAGATTTAAAACATAATATTGTAAAATTTGAAAAAACACTTAAATAATAAAACAAACATTATGAATAACAAAAAGGCATACATTAAATAAATTATAAATCAATTCATCAGCCTCTCTTCGTTTATTGTGCAAAATTTGCCAATATCCATCAAGTAATGCATCACCACTACGTTTTACAGCACTCGCTCGCTCATAATCTCCATCGTTCATTTCTAATAACTCCATGCATTGGTTCTGAAGTGAATGAGCCTTGCCCCAAAAAACTAGTAAATTGTTTTTAGAATAACCTTTCAATGGCACGAGGTGTTTGATTGATAAATCAACGACGGTTTAAATTTCAATTCTCCGAATGTATTTCCGTCTAAAAAAGTTAACGATCCTTGGATGCTTCACTTTTGGAGCAGTCCTGCTTAACTTATATGTACATGTGAATGAGCAAGAAATAAAGATACACACGCGTCACCACTCAGTATAATTCCTGGCGCATGTCAAGGACAGAAGTGCTCAGAATTTTTTTTAAAAAAACCACACTCATTGGGAGGGGAGGGGGTAGGCAATAAATGGGGGTTTTCTGTACTCCTTACTGACCTGATTCCACATGACGGTTAGTCTTTAGGAAGTTATAATATCCATCCAAAAGAATAAAAAACATAGGTTAGAATTTGGAAAAACAACATGGCCGACAAAGCAGTGTTGCCTGTGTCAAAAATCATTCGCAATAAAAAGACCAATATAATAATTTATATAGATTTTATTTAAAAAAATATTTATACAATTTTTCATGATACATTCGTAGCCGACGAAACGGAATATGCTCACCTGAAAAAAACAATAAGCATATTAAATATCACAATAAATCGAAAAAAATATAATATCTAATTAAATGGATCAGATAGGGACGAAAGACTATTATCCAATTGTCATCAATACTAAGTCAGTTGAACTATGAAATCATCATTTAATTTGACGTAATAATAAAATAATCGTGGATAATAATTACCTGAACGAAGCCACATAATACAGATGATCAGTTTTCAGATATACGTATTCTAAAATAAAAAAAAAATAATATTAATACATAAAATAATGCAATAAAAATGCATTATGCGATTAAATTATATCAGATAGGGACGAAAGACTATATATCCAATTGTCATCAACACTAAGTCAGTTGAACTATGAAATCATCATTTAATTCGACGTAATAATTAAATAAACGCATATGATAATTACCGTATATTACAGGACGATCAGTCTTCAGATATAACGCGTGTTCTATAAATAAATAAAAATATATTAATACATAAATAATGCGATAAAAATGCATAATGCGATTCAATTAAATCAGATAGGGACGAAAGACTATATATCCAATTGTCATCAACACTAAGTCAGTTGAACTATGAAATCATCATTTTGAACAAAAAATAATTAATAGAGACATAAATATAATAATTACCTGGAGTATTTCACGGCATCATATCGAGAATAATCTAAAAAATTAAAACAAAACACTAGATTAATATAAATATCAGATTAATTAAATAAATATAATAAGCGAGAAAAAATCAGATTATAACAAGGCAATGATCTTCATGGTTTTATTTGGGTTCGATCAGATGAGGGAGCCTGTCGTATGTCATCATATTTACGTTATGTATGCGAAGAATATGAAATTATTTACCTGATGGTTCGGTCTGATCCGGACTGTTTTTCTCGATAGTTCGAATCATCTGAAAAATTGAATCGACGTTATTAAAATGATTCCAACAAAAAATAATTAAATAGAATATATCGCGAGATCAGATTGTGACAAGGCATTCATCTTCATGGTTTTTTTGGGTTCGATCAGATGAGGGAGCCTGCAGAATGTCATCATAATATACGACGCCGATTTACAAATAAATTAAAACGAATATTACCTGTCGATTCGATGATGCATCTCGATCGGAAGGCACGGAAAACGTCTGTAAATAAAATAAATCGTCAAGATATTTATAATAAATATATAGATTTATGATAAGCGATGGATTTGTTCAGTCAATAACGAGGCATTCATCTTCATGTTTTTTTTTGGGTTCGATCAGATGAGGGAGCCTGTCGAATGTCATCATTAAACTCAATAAAATCGATCGTAAAAAATAAATAAACGTACCTCGTAAAATATCTCAGCCGATCACGTCTCCTGAAAATGGAATAAAATCGTTAATAATAAATCGATGGCAAATATTCGAATAATTAATAATACGTACCTTCGATTGATGAAAAATTGTATATTTTTTGTACGAAATTAAAGATATTTATTTGGATTTTACAATTTTATTAGCTTATGTTTTATTGTACATATCATAAAATAGATTTAAACCATTTTACGGACAAGCGAATTGATCTTGTCCTCTCTGTTACCGAAGTCACCGCCCTCCACGTAATGGGTGGTCTTCTTTCTCCATCCGCCGGTCGGTGTGTTTAGTTTGAATGGCCAGAGGAAGTTGGACGCGTACTTGAATCGGCTGCCGACTGTGAACACTTCATGGACGAGATCCTCCACGCAGATGATGTTCGATCGCTTCAATTGCTTTTCGACAATTGTGTTCGAGCTGATCGGAATTCGTTGCTTGTTAATTTTAGCGAAGCCGCGTTTGTAGATCAACTGAAATAATTAAAAAATAATATTTTATTAACGATTCATAGATCGATAGCGACGTAGCTCGTTAATAACGCATCAGATAGGGACGAAAGACTATTATCCAATTGTCAGCAATACTAAATTCAGTTGAACTATGAAATCATCATGATAATAATATATTTAAACGAATATTTAAATGCGTGACATACCTCTCTAACTGTTTTCAGGTTGGGGTATCCCCAGGTAATGTAAGGTTCGCAGATACGAAGCATGTTCAGGGTCGCCTTGTTGAGGCGGACGAACACGGCATTGTTGATTTGTAACAGTCTGAACAATTGAAGCACTTTGCGTACCTAATAAATAAAAATAATTGAATTAAACGGAAATATAAACATGTGTTTCAATGACGTGCGATACGTACTTTAGGTGCGAGTTGGTTGATACCCCTGATACGGATGACCAAAGCCAATTTTGCTTCGTCGGGAATGAAATAGTTGCCCTTCTTGCGGGCCTGTCTCTTTAGACGGATCTCTTCCCTCTCTTTTAAATTGTATTCACGGACATATCGCTCGGCGCGCTTGAAAATCTCTTTTCGTTTCTTGGCGGCTGTTGTGCGTCTCTTGATCGTCACCTAAATTAATAACAAACGATTATTTTTAAATGTTTTTTAAACTCATGGCAACAATAACACATAACCTTAAACATCAGTCGCTCGTTACACATGACAACAATGTTTTAGGCGCCATGTTTTCACAAGCACATGTTTTGGCGACGGGATTACCTGCACGAGCTTGGCGCGGGTGATGTCACGGCGCTTGCGGTGCTTGAGCACGGACTCGGGCACGGCCGGCAACTTCTTGCCCTCGACCACTTCCTTCTTCTCCACCTTCTTGGCCGCGGCGGGCTTCTCCGCTGTAGTGGCGACCATCTTAATATCTGCAAAGCAACGAGCGAGTTATTGAAGCGTCTTATGTCGCCGCAGCACTAGGCAAATGTGACCAGCGTGCGGCTGTCAGTTAGGTTATGTGGTGGCAGACACGGCGGGGGTGCAGGCGATGGGTAGCAGGTTGCCCCCCTTCCCCGCTGCCCGCCCCGCGAGCGCCACCGAGTCCCACGAGCGGAGCCTCACCTCGACGCGGTCCACGCGACACGTGCGCGCTTGGAAAAGGCCGTCAGGGGCGCCACACGCTTCCGACACCGACTTTTACCTTTTCGCCAGTGTTCGTACACAAGTTAATTTATATATTCCAATAATTTCAACTAGAATACATTTAAAAAACCATATAATATTTAAATAATAACCCCCATGAAATCGTATAATTAGCATATAAATTATTTTGTTTAATATTTCATTATTAATAATATTAAACTCCAAGGGGTTACATTGCATATATAAAAATTAGATTGTAGATTATTTTCTAAGCATAAATAATTTAGATGCAGGCATAAATAACGTATTTGTTGTGTTTAATTTTGCTCTGCTTGTTTTACCCTTTTACGTTTTTGAGGCGATTTTTAATGATGACGATCTCTTGAGATGACGACGAGATCTTGATTGTTCGTTACTAATATAATAAGCGACTTATTATCGTGATAAATCATTTTAATAAATGTATTGAGATACTATATTACAAACGTCCATATTATACTACTTTTATTTGCGGCGAAAGTCCAGTGGCCAAGTCTAAAATAATTTGAATATTGTTAAACTCTTCGTGGCATAGAAAAAACTCTTTTAATTTTGATTTTAATGGCACTTAATTTTTTATAAAAAAAGTACTGCCGTTACTTTATAAAAATATAAATATCTTATATTGTCTATAAATAAAAATATTATAGAAATTAACACTGCGGAACTGCAGCACCCCCAAGCAAATTGAGGAAAAATATGTTTTTATTTATTAACACGTTCCGGTCCGCTGGGTTCCGCGCCGAGTTTTGCATTGGGCCGGGAGATTTCGCGAAAAAAATAACAAAAGTTAAGTACTTGAGTTAAATCGATGTAACTCTGATACCATTTAAGTAACACGTCAATATTTTTTTTGTTGTGTTCAGAAAGGTAATCTCTGTGTAAAAAAAGAATAGTTCAAAACTTCTCAAAGTGTGGTCTGCGTATCCATGTAGTGTAATAACACTCCGTAAATATCAGCGCCAACGAGGACTCGAAAACGCGTCCCCCGTACTTCTACGTTGGCCCGCAAGGACGCGTTTTCGAGTCCTCCGGACCGCAACGTGTTAATATATATGTGTCTATTGATCTATATGAAAACATAAATTAATTTTATATTCAGTGTTATGCCGCGCGGTGTAGAGCAAGAGCCATACTAGCGTCGTGTATTGGCTGGATGCGGAATGGCAGGGGGAGGGGTATCGCTAAGCGCACCGTTGCACTACGACTCAGAGCAGCCCCCCGCCGTTAATATACTTGGCCGTTTAGAGTCATTTCTTAAATATACTTTTTTTTAATTTTTAGTCACGAGCCGCCACTGATCATATGTTCAGATAAATATTTTAAAATTTAATTACAGCTCTATGGTTCTATTATTTTGTTATTATAAAATAATAATAATAAGAAAGTCGTGATAATTAAAGCATAATAGGGAACGACTCAAAATAAAAACGTAAAGCTTTATAAGCTATATAAAACAACTTTTTAACCATTTACACGCCGATCTATTCGGAAATTTTGAGTTTTTCTTTTTTTAAATTGTAGCGACATTTCATATTTTTCAATTTCTATTTTAAAATTTGAAATATGAATCTACAGTTCGAAGATAAAGAGCGAAAAATGAAGTATTGACATTTGGTGTTGCCATTATAGAAAAAAAAGCGCGGCGTCTAAATGGTCAAATAATATTCAACTTTAATTTTTCGAATTATGAAAAGGGGGGGGGGGCTCTTTGGTATTTCATCGAAAAAATCCAATGAAAATAGAAAACTTTGCATTTTACGTTTAAAGTAATGGCCGTTGGAGACTTTTTAAATTTACTCAAACTATAATCGATTACATTGCACTGTTACGTTGCTATGGGATTGTATTATTGAAATCAATAAATACACGATGGACGATAATGAGCTGCAAGTTTTGACTCAAGGCGAACTAGACGCATATGTAATCAGTGCAACAGCTTCAGACATCCGAAAACTCGGCAGTCCTATGTAAGTGATCATTCACCGCTCTCAAAAACGTTTCAATAACAATGATATTTATCAGATGGATAGAATGGCATCAGCGTTTACAAAGGCTGCAGCAGCAAGCCGTATTAGAAGCAGCATCGGCTCAAGAAGAATTGACGAGAAATTCAATCATATCCAATGGAAAAGTAATATATTTGATATAAAAAATGATAATATAATAAATATGACATCGGAAATATAATTACAGGTGCCGATCATGATCCACGAGGCTATATGCGTATCTATCTGGAGGAATAATATATTACCGGAAATATTGAAAACGGATGAGAACCTCGAATGCACTTTCTTATTGTATGCAGTGGTGAGTAAACACAAATATAATTGATTTGATCATCATCGGTGTGATGCATTATGATTTCAGTTGTATCACGAAACAGTCGCGATCGGATTAGTGGAAATAATATGTTACGACGAAGACGCATGCGAGAGCATATCGGAATTGGTAGTCGATTTGATAGATTACTGCGTCGAAATGATTACGACAGTCGTCGGTTTAGTGAAGTATGC
>JAGXCT010034178.1:0-24289 GCA_022495035.1 Philopotamus ludificatus
CGATTTACTTGATCATAATTTGTTCCACGACTATACAAGTAGTAAAATATTTTCTAACTGTATTGTGATGAATATCCCTGGAACGTTTTAAGACGATGATTCACCAAAAAAAGAACTAGAACACGCCTAGCGAGGTAAAGGGACAAACAGCTACTGACGATTATTTTCTAAGTGCACGTACATATTTAAAATGGTACTAGGGGGGGGAGGGGGGCTCGTCCTGCAGCACCTCCAATCAAATGAGAAAAAATATATGTTTAGTTATTAATACAGTCAACCCTCCTATAACTCTATCATACATTACCGAGCGAAATAAAGGTCAATGCTATTTTGACAAGGAATTTTAGAATAAAAGCATATATTTAGAGGGAACGCTATAGAAGGGCTAACTGTAATATATTTACAAAAATCCTAATTTAGCCTTGAAAATATTGCGCTATGTAAAATGAACGCTAACTGAGAGACCGCTATACAAAAAACCGCCGCAAACGCTATAGAAATGAACGTTATAGGAGGGTTGACTATATTAATAACTGAACATATATTTTTCCTTATTTGCTAGGAGGTGCTGTAGGACGAGCCGTCCCTAGTTACAATTTTTAAAAATTGAATAAACAATATTGATTGATATAGGTGTGGTATCATTACGCATTTTCTTCATTTCCGTTCATTATTAATTAAAATAATATTAATTTAAATTGATAAAAACTCTTTGAATTCTTCTGGCGATTTCGACGTATTTTTTTGTACACTAAAATTGTTAAATATGATATAGACAAAGTAAGACTATTATAAATAAAGAATTATAAAATAATAAATAAAAAAAAATATTTATTACAATAGTTCTTGAAAGAATTTATTAAAAAAAATTCAACCCTCCTCTATAATTCACCCAGCTATAAGGCGACGTATGCGGCTGTCCTTTCTATAGTGCTTAATTCAAGTGGGGCGATTTGTAGAAAACGTTATAGATTGCCACGTGAAATAGAGTTCTAAACCAAACCCTTAATTTTATATGGGTGCATAGTATTCTATAGGATGAATTTCTATACTGTGGTCTCGGTAGGAGGGTTGGCTGTAGATATTTTAACTACCAGAAAATTAAAAAAAATATATTAATATATGACCCTGACTATATATGCTGGCATATAATATTTTAATATTAATATATCTATGTTATTACTGATTATTTTTGTATATAAATGATTACGTCTCCCACAGAAAGCTTTTAATAATTTTTAGAATATTTTGTATTGGTAAAAAAAAACAACTAGAAAAATCGTAATTAATACATGCTGTGAAAAGTAAAAAAGATACGAGAAGTTAATAAAAAAATAAAAAATAGTCATAACTTCAGCAATTCATAAAAGAAATATCTGGATTAAAATATGGTAGACTTTTTAATTTTTGCGATTTTTTAATTATTACACGGTTAATTTATTAAAATATATTTTCTCCCCAATTCGTCCCTAATTAAACAGAGCCTGTTCAAAAACCGTCTGACATTTAAGCCGGTGGTTTACCTCTTGTCTTTATTTAATTTTTATATAAAAATGTATACGGAAACTTTTCGCTAATATAACAGCGGATCAACCCCCCACCATGTTGTTTCATCACCCCCCACCACTCGGCAGCGGCCAGATTTGCATAATGTCGAGGATTTTGTATTGAATCCGGCCCTGAGCTTTGGGTTCGCCGAGTTTCTTAATGATGGCGATTAGCACCGAGAGCTTAACGAACTTTATTTCTTTTGTCGTTGAATTCATTTCCAAATAATAATTATTACCGTTGTGATGGCACAGAAAAGAAAACTAAATATATAGCCCGATACGATCCTGAAAATATTCAAGGAGACGCACCCCTCAGAGTGTTAGTTTATTCGCATGGCAAAATATCCACCAACACCAAAGCGATTTTTCACTAAATTGACCATAGAGTGGATGAATAGCGAACTAAAATTAGAGGGCGACTGAATTTTCAGCAAAATTTTACTTAACTTAATTTTTAATTAGGTTAAATATGCGAAGTGCTGCACGGCGAAACGTTTCGCGATGCATTCGCGAATATTTCTCGGCGGGTAGGGCGGTCGCATTATGCAAATAGTTGGGCTTAAACAGTGGCAACCCTGAAATTCAACTTTGCCCGTGTTTATAATGAAACGGCATACATTTATACAGGGAGAGAAATAGGGCGTGAGCCCCGGGCTTATATTCTCAAAAAGAATATCAGATGAAATAAAATGTATTCTGAGGGGCTCAGAGACAAACGTTCACTTTGCCCGGTCTTAAAAGTTAATTTAAATATAAATACTTGAAAATAGCTGAAAATAGCTGAAATAATAATTGATAATTATTTAAAATATCAATTAATAAAAAATAACTTTAATCAGAAGCATATACAGTAAACCCTCCTATAACACTGTCTCTATAACGTAGTTTTCTATAACAAGTTAAACAATCCCTCATATACCGCTCCTTCCATGATGATAAATTTTCAAGGTCAATTTACATATTTAGTAAATATTAGTAAACTAGTGTTGCTACTTGTGACTCGTTATAAGCAGATAACGCCTTAGAGAAGAGAACAAACGAATACGAGACAAACCCCCTCCTACTTGCCTGTATGCAGTCGAGAGGGTAAAATCCGATACCAACAGGGTAGAAAGATGTACGTCCAATGCCAGCAATGACCAAGAGAGGGAAACTCTTTACAAAAAATCGCATACCGAGACGGCTTGGATCCCCGCGGTATGGACACGAAAGGGTCACGTGTGAGACTCAGGTTCCTATGGCCTCGACTACCATGCGAGAGTTGGGCAAGGCCCATGCCAGAGTGAGAGCCTTATGGTTGGCAAATGATGATGTTTATGATGATACACTAAGGTAAGAGGAATACTTACGAGGTATGAAGGTCAAAAATATGTTTATATGTAGGTTGGGGCGTTCAAATTAATTAATTTAATGCCATCTATCTTACGTATTTGCATTGCTACTTCCGTTGTACTTTTTAGCGCGAAACAAAAAAAAGGTCAAAGCCGTTTGGTTGACAACAAAAAATAACATACGGGCGTGAGCATAATAAATGAACAAAAAATGTTTGATGTATTGATTTCGTTACAAAAAAACTAATAAATTCAAGTCAGAATACGAATTTGTTGCAAAATATAAAAAATTGGGTTAATACCGTTTGGTTGACAATAAAAAATAACACGTCACATGGACATTGAAGAAAGTCATTTATAATATGCGAATACGTTCAATTTACAATATAAAATTGAAAAGCCCTCTTCTCAAATTTTACACGACTGCCTATGGTTTTTATAACTTGGTCCCGATTGATTTATTATAAGAGTAACTAACAAAAACGATAAATCATTGTAAAAAATTAATGCATTTAAATAAAAAAAACATATTAAACAGTTCGGCGTGCAGGCACGCAAAATCGGCTAACCAACAGCGCCACAGCAAACGCTACTACGAATTTATTAATGAATAAATATAATATTTTTAAATGAAAATAATGCAAAGACATCTTTTGAAGGCAATGTGATTGTTAGAATGTCGATATGTTTAGCCGTTTCATTTTATTTGAAGTTTATACGGCGTACGGTAAAAATCCATATAATTGGCTTGGTGATTAAAGCGTTAATAGTATACTGTCCATAAATTTCGTAAGCGTATGTATTTAAATAAACAATTGTGTGACGAAAAAAGATACAGTCAACCTTCCTATAGCGTTTGCGGCAGTTTTATGTATAGTGGTCACTTATATAGCGTTCATTTTGCAAAAGGCAATATTTTTAAGGTTAAGTTAACATTTTCGTAAATATATTATTAATGTGCATTTTAAATATATACGTGTACTTGTAAATATTTGTCAGTAGCTGTTTACCCCTTTACCTCGCTAGGCATGTTCTGTTCATTTTTTGGTGAATCACCGTCTAAAAACGTTCCAGGGATATTCATCACAATACAGTTAGAAAATATTTTTCTACTTGTATAGTTGTGGAACAAATTATGATCAAGTAAATCGATGCATACGATTTTTAAGACATTAGGTATTTATGTGAAAGGGGTTTTCAATCATTCTATTTTTTTATAAATTGAGCAACTGGTATTAAAAACTGATCTCGATGGAACGTGATATTAAATGATTCTGACAGTAATTAAATGCATAATTACCCAATTAAAAATGTTCACCATTTTATTACTTCAATTATTGTTTGTTTTTAATATATTTTTATTTTATATTAATATGTATCCTAAATAAAACTTATTTCGTAAAGGTTTTATAATTTATATCTACCTTTTTATTATTTATTCATCATATGCTAAAGCGTTTATAATAATTAACTAAAATAACTGTCCCTTTGAACTCCCCTGGCACATCTGTTGCGAATGAATAAACTGGAAGAAATATGCTAGGTAAATACCCCCTTGCGCCTATAGGCACGAGCTATTGTTATCCAACTAAACACGTGCAAGTTCATTGAACATATAAAAATGGGTCAAATGTTTGATTTGCTTCAAATCGCAAAATACAATTAAGAGAACCTAACCCCACATTTTGTACGAGTGCCAAAATTTTTATAGCGTTTTTTTCTATAGCGTAGCCTATATTAAGCGCTTTTAAAAATGTTATTTGATCATATTATTAAAATATTTTTAAATTGCAATTTAAATTAGGAATATTTATTGACCGGATGCGACCCTGTGTCGCCGCATAAAAGTTAGCCGTCGGTCTCTACCCCCACTCCCCCACCTCTCTCGCCTTTAACCGGATGCTTGTATCCCTAACAAGTTAACCAAACTCTGATTGCCTACCGTTCAAACAATGGCTTCCCGTGTTTGAGCAGTCTTTCGGCAAAGCCGCAATAATCGATCTTGGTCCTGACGAGGACCACGAATACTTGGGCCTCCTTCTGATACAATTAGGAAAGCCATTTAGTGGGTCCGCTGTGGTCCTTTCGGTCCGACGAGCAATGTCTACTTGAGCGATAACTCGGATAAGATGGTCGCCAATAATAAAATATAGAGAAAGGCGGAAATTACCCCCCACTTAAAATTAATATAAGACCGATTCGACGTAATAGCTCGCGCAATCGACGGAGAATTTAGCGTCGCGACGCCGCCACATTGAATCCGGGGCGCTGTGCACTCGATTATCCGCAAATATAATTCATAATATCCGCAATGGTGCAGATTGCAAATTATCATAACAAAAACTATTACACAATCGAATGCAAATCTAAGGAGATCGCAAAGGGCTCCCCGCGGAAACGTTTCGCGCCGAATTAGCATCGCGTTTCAATTTTTCTTTTTTTAAATATATTTTCACGGGAAAAATTTTCGCCGGGTTATAAATTCATCCGACCGTCGTAAAAATAAGATACCAAGTTTGATTTCCGGTTCGGGACGGGGTGGGGATGTGTACTTTTTAAGTAGTTCTAGAACAACTTATGAAGAAGTGACACTCGGATGGTGATGGACAATGTTGCCTTGCTCGGGATTTCCTATTTCAGCAACTTTTTTTTTCAATGGCGCTTAGAAAGTTGGGGGAGGAAATTTAGATTGTTGACGTTTCCACTCGGCGTGGAAATCTGTGGCGTGAAAGATTTCGCTTTAATATTTAATTAAAAATTAATGTTAAAATTAAAAATATTGATTCCTTGATTTATACGGCATATTCAATGAAAAACAGTGTAAATAAAAAACCCCGCTAAGAAAAACACGAATATTATATATAATACTAAGGATATCGGGATACGTTTCCGAAAATAAAAATCCGCCTAAAAATAGATCATACAAAATATAGGAATATTATAAATAAAACGCGTAAAAATGTTTTATTCATATATCAAATTCTTCATTACTTGGAGAGATATTATTATTTTTTATATTTACGCGAATTTTTCCGTCTGTGAAAACGACCGCGTCATCCGAAGGGGGTATCTCAGATACCTTAAGTAATTCATGTCAAGATGTTAATAATTTCTTCATAACTTGATCGATATTTTAGATTTTTTATCTAAATAATAATTCAGCTATGTCTCGCCGAAGACTGAGTACGTATCACTCGCATTCGCCTCATCGTACCAGATGTAAGCGAAAAAAAACATCACGCGAGTGGCAACAGCAGTTAATATTGTTGCTTTGTTAGTCTAAAGCAGATTGAAAATCCGCGTAGAAAATCCCGTATAAATCGAGAGACGAGTGTATATGATTTTATACCGTATAAATTAAAGCAAACCATTAATTTAATAAATATTTTTAATAATCCATATTCGATAATTTATTTAAAATAAAATTTAACCCATTTTTGGCCTATGTTCCAATATTGGAACATTTATTTTTTATCACCACTCCAATACAGTTTTTTTCGTCAAATACACCCTTTAGCAAATCAAATACAACTTTTGACAAATACAACTTTTTGCAAATCAAATTGACCCTTTAAAAATTAAGTTAAACAATTAAATATTTTTTAATATATATACTTATTTTATCAGTTCCTTTAAAAATATAAAAAAACGGTTCTACTGTATTTATGTAGTAACCCAAGTTTAAGTTTTTTTTACCAGTTGCTTTAAAAACGTAAAAAACGGGTTCCACTGTACGTAGTACCTCGAATTAACATTTTTACGCTAAATATGTTTTATCAGTTTTTTTAAAAATGTATAAAACGGTTCCACTGTATTTAAAACCGCGATTCTAGCCCTGAATTTACGTTTTCCCGCTAATTACGTTTTTTAAACAGTATAGAAATTTAAAAAATTACTTTATGGATGTTCGGCACATCGTACCCGATAAAAAATATTAAATTTATTACAGTTTTGTAAATGGGTGTATTTGATTTGCAAAAGGTGCATTTAATTTGTAAAAGGATGCATTTGATTTGCAAAAAGGTGTATTTGTCGTTAAAAATCTGTATCCATTGACGGATATAAGTTGATATTGCATCAGTCGATAGGTCCGTCTGGTGTAGTAGTTTTATAATCGTGGGAGTGAACTTGGAGTTTTTAAAATCATAATTTACATTAAACAAGAAATGTCTTCTGATCAGTAAATTTAGTCAATTTTTATGATCATATTTTATCATTGTATATTGATTATATTTAAATGAAGATTTGTCTTATTTTAGCTTTATAACTTTTACCCCATTATATGACCAGTGTTCTAGTTTAAAAAAAGATGAAAAAACCCGTGAAAGACCAATGCAAATACGAAAAAGAAAATATCTCATCATGTTTAATTGAAATTATCATATCTCAAATAACTTCAAGACTACTCAGTGAATAAATACTAATGGCTCAGCCCCGACATTTGCGCCCGTGACAAATATAAATCTTTCATTTATTTAAAATAAAGTTGATTAGCATTAAAAATAAGTTTAATGTCGCCAATCACACATTTATAAAATACATAGAATTTTATTGAATGTATTTATTTGTATCGGCGCGGATATGTCGCTGTTAACGTTTGTCGGGGTAGAGTCATTGGCGCTGATTAGTCCTTTTGTGTTGATAATATCAGATTGTGTGCAGTAATATATTTAAAACATCGGTGTTCATAGATACTTAATTATAATAATTGAATAAAGTGAAAAACTTTATGTTAACAATTAAATATAGATGTCAATGTTCCCTTGGGATAAATCCCCTTGAAAATCAAATGAAATCTTTATGTAAACTATTACGACCAATACAACCTTAATATATTATGTCCAAGGGTGACCTTACATACATTTTAACCTGCAATCTCATAAATACTGAAACCCTTCCACGGTTTTTTTTTATCCGAGAAATTTACCTTTTTTTTATTTTTCTCCGTCCAATTTTTCTTCGAAATAACGCTCTTAATTTCAGATTGATCCAGATTTCTCAATATTAAATTGTCTGCCGCGATAAGAAAGTGTCATCTGTGGATGCCTGATGATGTACGAGACAATTCAAAACTGCCATCAAACAAAGTGTTTTAATTTATCACTGGGGGAGGCATAATGAAAGTTCAGACATTTTCTTTTGCAGTCTAATTCCGGGTATAAATTTTCAGGGGTTTTGTTGCGAAATTTTCCGCGGAAAATGTTTAATAAATGAAGGGGTTGAACTGCCAGCGATTGATATGGCTCAGGAAAAAAATCTCTTTCCATATTCTTTCAGGGATTCAGGCGAAATGGAATACGTTCATGGCAAAATTAAATTTATTCATGAATTGATGGAAACAAATATATTTTTATTCAAATACATTGTAATGGAAAATTGTAATTTGGACCGCCGGAAATAGCATTGTTCAAATTTATGCAATAAAAAATGATTTTATATACGAGAAAATGTTCACGTAATAGTTTTATCATAGTGCATTAAATTCTAAGTGCAATAACGTGTTGTTTGTTCAACATCTCCCTTTGTGCTGGAGATCTGATATGGCCCCATAAGACAATAAATTTTATTTAATAGGTAATAATATTATAATTTCATACCTGAAGTTTTTCAGCATAAAACACAAGACTTGCAAAGACGACGATGCCCAGCACCAGGAAGAACACGAGCAGCGTCAGCTCTTTGGCCGACGCCTTGAACGTGTGTATGAGGATCTTCAGTCCCGGAGAATGCCTCGTCAGCTTGAACAGCCTCAAAATTTTGATGATGGAAATAAACTCGAGAATGTCCGTTTTATCGCTGACCTTTTGGGTCATACTGGTCTCTACTATGACGTCCATATAAAAGCTGAGGGTCGCTATGAAATCAATGATGTTCACCGGCGACTTTATAAACTCTATTATGTTCGGAGCTACCTGAAAAAATAAAATAAAAATAGAAATAGAAGTTGATGGAGTGAAATGGGGCTCATGGGGGAAATGTCTACTTTAAACTGACAATGGAGGTTATCTAACACTATCGAGATAATGTATGTACATTGAAAGGATTCACTTGGAACTGTCAGCTGTCGTTTTCGTATATATGCGAAAGCTGAGAGTATTGATTGCTCGGCAAATAAGAGATGGGACGGTAATGTATTTTTTTTATATATAATGTGACTTTTTTTAGAAAAAAAAAACCAAATGATCCTCCAAATCAGTTTATTATTTATCAAATACAAAATATATTTTTATTAAAAAATATGACAACAATTACCAGTGTTGATAATGTAAGTTATCCGCGACTAACTTAAGTTAGTAGTCGGATAGGTGTCGGACGAAAGCTATGAATTCAAGGAATTCTTTATAACACTGATCAGGAGGAAGAGACCCGTTACCTCAAGAATGTTTATCAAAGTTGTTTGACGCGTTGGAATTAAATAACTTACTGGCATCTATCCCTTGTTAAATAAATACAAAAAAATATATTAGCTTCAATCCAACTAAAATAATATTAAAATAACCAGTGTCGGATTTTGACACTGGGGGGAATGTAATTGTTAGAGAAACATTCCCCCTGCATCTTTAGAATCTTTATATGGGTGAATGACGCTTTATAATCTTTTTTGGAGTCAAATACATAAATAAATATAATCATTACTGATTTATTAACATATTTCTTATATAAAAAACATCATTCGTCGCGTCATTTTCCGAATTTTCCGAACCTCATGAACTCTGTTCTCTCTGCCAAATTTTATCTATTCATTATTAATTATAAATTTATTTAAGACTTAGAGTTTGTTATAGGAAAAAATCAAGGATTTAAACCGAGAAAGTTGTTATTTTGCCGGAACGAAAACCGGAGCTGAACCGAAATAAAACAGTTTATTACAGTTCGTGCACAAAAGCATTTTTAATACAAATAAAATCATTTAATAATCATCTCTCGTAGCTGAACCGAAAAATTCCGTTTTTTACGTCAAATACACCCGTTTGCAGATCAAATGCATCCTTTTGCAAATTAAATGCATCATTTTACAAATCAAATGCACCTTCAATGCAACTCAATGATCGAAATCAAATACGAGTTTTTACAAATCATATACAACTTTTTACAAATCAAATGCACTCTTTTCAAATCAAATGCACGCTTTTAAAAATTAGGTTAAATAATTAAATATTTTTCAATATACACCTATCCGGTTTCAGTTTTGTTGAAACATTTTTTTTATCGATTAAATCTTGCTTTTTAGACGTGTGGACAGCTGCGGGAATTTCCAAGAATAACGGTTAGGGTATATCTGGACGACAACTGTCATTTTAAATGTAAAAAAAAATAGTTACACCTGAAATAAATATCTTTTTTCTATGTTCATAATGTTTTAATAAATTTTCAATTCTATTTAACTATTTCTTTAATATTTCTAAAATATAACGTATCCTCTCTTTTTCATACATTTGTTAGTCGCGCTTAACACGGTATTCTAGCAGAACCTATCTTCCGTGTTAAGCAAGGGATGGGTGTATATACTTTTACAGTGGAGCCCGTTTTTTTACGTTTTTTGAAGGAACTGATAAAAATAAACGTAATTAGTGGGTTAACGTAAATTCGCAGTACTACATACAGTGAAACCCGTTTTTTTTACGTTTTCAAAGGAACTAACAAAAATAAACGTAATTAGAGGGAAAACTTAAATTCGGGGTACTACATAAATACAGTGAAATATAATTTTTACATTTTTGAAGGTAACAACTGATAACAAAAAGTATATATATATATATATTAATATAAAATACATATTTGTTTAACTAAATTTTTAAAAGGGTGCATTTGATTTGCTAAAGGGTACATTTGATTTGTAAAAAGTTGTATGTGATTTGTAAAAAGTTGTATTTGATTTGCAAACGGGTGTATTTAACGTAAAAAACTGGATATATTTTTTTATCTGAAACGAAAAACAAAACCAAACCAATATATATTACAAACGTTAATATGTACTATTTTTCTAGTACAAAAAACGATATATCGTTTTTCAGCTTCGATTAAAAATGATGGAGCCTTTGATTAAAAATTATTTATATATAGCGCGACGACATGTTGAAAAAAACGACGATTCCACTCGGACAATAGTAAAAAACGACAAATGCGCCCGCGACTTATAAAAAACGTCATAACCGCGCAAAAAAATAATTTTATCATAATTTTTACAATTATTCTATACAATATTTTTTTTAAAATATTGAAACCAGTAATTTCGCAATTCCGTTACGCATACATGTTAAAAATAGCTATGAATAAATACAATAAAATTATTTGCACATTAAAGGATTGCGATGCGTATAAATCTATTGTGATATTACTGTTTTTTTTTTATAAAATAGGAAAAAAATGTATAGCATAATGTTAATGTTTATCGTGAGCGCATTTGTCGCTGTTCGCGAGTCCTAATTATTAACAATTTTTTTTTGAAATATTTTTTTATTATTAATCCGACTCATTTTTTGTTCAATAGTTATAGGACTACAATAATATGGAATTAATTTGATTTCCGTTTTATATTTCGTTTCACTCCAATTTATTCTCATATGATTTAATCAGCTCTGGCAAAATTATGCTCGGTTTATTTGATTTATCAACGTGTTCGCCAACTCTGCTCCGTTCTGTATATACAAATTCAATTCAAAACTATTAGGGTACCCTCACCGCTTCCACAGCCGCCATTGTAACTTTCAAATTAGAATTCTATTAAAACTTGAGAACGGTCGACAAACACAGAAACTAATATGCCGCCCCTGTCGTTCTCTTCTTGTATTAAAAATAATTTATAAATCCTCCCTAAACGGAATTTGCGAATTGTTAAAATATACAATTAAATTGGCTTACCACTGATCTCACGGCCAGCTCTATTGTGAACCAGACGTTGCAGACGAGCTCCACGTAGAAGAATGCCCTGTGAGGTTGTCCATAGTTGTCCTGCCATTTGTTGGTCTGGTAGCGGAACCTGTCATGGTTATTTCTGTGGAGTCTAAATTCGTAAGCGTTCCTCTTGGCCCTCGTATTGGGAACGATTTTTTCATCGCTAACGTTTCCTGGAGCCAACTTTGGGGTCCTATCTGATTTCTGCCTCTCGTCGTGACCTCTCCTGTCAGTGTCTGCGAACCAGCTGCTGTTCGTAGAGTTTGATATGGATGTAAAGTTGATGCCAATCATGGGATTGAACAGGGAATATTCCACCCTGAGATCCGGATGGGTCTTGAGACAGAACGATAACACGGAAACGCAGATGAAGAAAACCGATACGACCGATATGACCTGAAACAAATTGAAAACAAATTCGCAATTAATTATTCTGAGCAGTGATCTTCCTGAAAAAAAAATTTCTCAAAGCAAGGATGCTAATTTAGCGGAGGAAAAAATATTTCTCTCGCTAACAAGATACTCACAGGAGTATTCGGACGTCGGCCGAGTAGTGGGATGGGGTCGGGGCTGGGATCGGGGAGGGGTTAGGCCGTGGGTTGGCGGGTGGTAAACGGGTTCAAAAGGGCGCAGAACGCGAAAATTTCGCGAAACTTTGTTTGACGTGACATTTCCGAACGCGCGTAAAATATAAACGTCCAATCTGCCCCGCGCAGTTAACTCAGGCAACGTATGGGAAAAGTTGCAAAATAACACGTGAATAATTAATTTATTAATTAAATACAAGAAAGTTTTGATTAAAACGCGCTGCGGCCGCATTCGCTTCTTGGCGCTGGGGTGGCCGGACTGCAGGCGGGAAAATTTGAATAATTAAACGGACCGCTGTTAAGGCGCCAATTTTATAATTAACGCCCTTTGTCTGATGAAAAACGGGCGAGTGCATTATACGGTATTTCCTTTGTATATATAAACGATTCTTAATTTATACATTTTGATATATATTCAGTCAACCTCCTATAGGGTCAACACTTCTATAGCGTTTTTTTATAGCGTTTGCAGCGGTTTTTTATTATCATATGCAAAAGCATTTTTAAAAAAATGTCCCGTTGAAATCTCCTGGCACATCTGTTGCGAATGAAAAAACTGGAAGAAATATGCTAGGTCAATACCCCTCGCGCCTATAGGCACGAGTTATTGTTATCCAATTAAACACGTGCAACGTCATTGACAATATAAAAATGGGTAAAATATTTGATTTGCTCCAAATCGCAAAACACAATTAAAAGAACCTAACCCCAAATTTTTTATGGGTGCCTAACTTTCTATAGCGTTTTTTTTCTATAGCGTGGTATAAGGACGCTATATATGGGTTGACTGTATATTTATTTATTTATTTATCATAAAAAAACAATGGGTGATTGGCATTACAGATCGCCAATCACGCATAAAAACATACAAAATATAAAATTAAATGTAAGTAAATAGTAGAAATATAAAGTAACATCAAGTATAGTGAAAGAAATAAAATAACATATAAATATAGATGGATAACAATAAGAGTAGAAAAAAATATAACCCCCCACTAACACTAAAATCGGGACCGTGTAAGTTGGGATAGTGTTATTGGGGGTAAAGCCTGGCACGTGTTGAATACACATAGACGCCAGCTAACGTTTGACTGTGGCTTCCGGTTTTGCCGCCTGGCTGTGTGTGTGCAGTCGAACCCGTGTCGAATGAATAGTCGGCCTTGTATGTATTCGTCGCAATGCAACGGCGTGAATGCGACCGTTCAAGTTGGGGGTTGGCGGCGAATATTTCAACTCAGCGTGTAATTCGGGATAGGGTAATTGGGGGGTCTACTTTATATGGTAAAATATCGTCATTAGCTAGTCAACGATCATGTAAAAATGTAAAAGATCAACGAAATGGCGATATTTAACATCAAATATATTTACATAGTCGGCCAAGTGGTTGAGCAAAGTGATAGCTCTGGTTACCGGAGAGTTTCCGAGAGCACCTGTGCTCAAGGAAGAAAAAGCACATCGAACGAGCTCGATGGTAGTGAGGTAGCGCCCATAAGGGCAACTCGTACTGTACAAGGGGGTTATGTGCTGCGCCAACCAACAGCTTGAAGAAGTTGCTTTGCCAAGTAAATCGACCTTCTTTTTTCGAGGGTTACATACCCCAGGCAACTCTGTACCAATGCACTGGGGTATAAACTTGGGTAGAATCGAAACTCCCTCATGTAGAGATACCTAAGAAATTTCTTCTGTACCTTCTCTAATCTGAGGGAATTCAAGGCGTCATAAGGTTTTCATATAATGGAACCTGATTCAAGCAATATCATTTATAAATAAAATAAATAATAAAGATCCTAAATTTGACCCCTGCGGAATACCGGAAAGCGTATTGTAAGCATACGACGTTTGGGAGTAGTATGTCACATATTGTTTCCTCTCTATAAGGTAACTCAAGAAGAAACGTACGAGATTATCCGAAAACACATAACTATCTAGTTTCAAAATGAGTCTAGCATGATAGACTTATCAAACGCTTTCTACAAGTCGTTATAGATACAGTCGATTTGGGCCCCTTGTCAAGTGACTTAGACTCAACATTTGAAAAACTAAGAAATCCCGTGACTGTTGAGCGTCCAGGCCGAAATCCATGTTGCTCATCGATAATTCCCCACTCAATATGGTTAAATATGTATTTATGCAGAATCATCTCGAACAACTTGGCAGGTCAGGAGAGAACAGCCACTTGTCTCGAATTTAATTTTCCAAAAGCAAACGTTAACGGACCAATCACGACCGACGATCCCGCACCGACAATCGTAAACAACGACGATTGCGCCCGTAACGAACGTGAGCAAGGCGTCGAAAAAAATCAATATACAGTGAAACCCCCTTTTTATGTGTCCGGAAATCCCGTTACATTTTAGTACATTACATACCCGATTTTACTTTTTTTATTTCCTGCAATTTACGTCTGAAATATTTAATAGTTCAATAAATTCGAAAAGAAAATATAAAATTAGAATTTGCATCTACAAACTCTACGAGTAAACTGCAACTATTGAACTTTATGACGAACTGTTATCGCGGTTTTGTGTAATAAATTAAACACTTCTATAGCGCTCCCTCCTAGAGCGTAAATTCTTAAGGTCAACTATTTTGTAAATATGTATGTAATGCATTGCCGCGCGAAATAAAAGTCGATGCGCTTTGGATGAGAACAAAAATATACAACATAATAAAAATAAAACAAGCTTAAGGCCTCGTATAACACATGTTTATAAAAAACTTTTTAAATATAAAAAAAAAATATAATTTAAAAAGAGCTGAACAATCGTCATCTGAAGATCAACAATTACAATTTTCCTGCTAGTAGAAGATGGAATGAAAACAAACCGATCTAGAAAAAGAGTCGAATATATAGAATTGTTAGAGATGGCGATAATGAATGTATGATCTATTATATGTATACAGGTTTTTTATCTCAAATTCAATCTTTTTTATTTCAAATGAACCCTTTTCCTTGATATTTTTGGAATATAAACACTATTTTATGATAAGACAAAATATTTAAAGGTATGAACTTCATACCTCGGAAATGGGAATGAAAATGAAAATGAAAATAGGAATCTCAAAAATGTCGTATGAAAAGGACGACTCCAAAAATTAGATTATGCTATCCTGAAGGCGATTATGAATTCAGATTTTCGTCAAACAATTGAGGAATTATTATTGAAAATTGGCTGTATATGATCTACGGTTCAGGATCATCTTCGTCGCATAGGAAAATTGAAGAGGCAAGAAATTTGAGTCCATCACTATCAATAAAGTAGGTGGGTGGGATTTGTGTTTGGTGGGGTTTGTGTTTGGTCGGATTTGTGTTTGGTGGGATTTGTGTTCGGTGGGATTTGTGTTCGGTGGGATATGTGTTTGGTGGGATTTGTGTGATGATTTGCTTGAACCTGGTAAGACAGTTACAGCGACAATGTATTGTGAACAACTCGAGCGAAAGAAAAAAGAGCTCATAAAAAAGGATCTGCTTTGGTCAATAACAAAAAAAGAGGCCTCACGCTTCAAAAATAATACAAAAAAAGGGAGCTTTGATTTGAACTTTTAACGTATCCATCCTATTCACCGGACCTCGTGCAGTTGGATTAACACCTTTTTAGATCGTTGGAGGATACATTGAGAGGTATAAAAATGTTGGAGAAGTGAAAACGTACTTGAAAAAGTTTTTCATTAAAAAATCGAACGATTTTTTTAAAAAAAGAGGATCGAACAACTGCCTTTACGATGGAAAAAAATGTTTTTTTTTAAATAAATAAATGTTTTCCACCAGAAAAAAAAGTTGATTATATTTCGGTCCCTCGAATTTTGTCAAATCGTTGACAAAATACTGTTAATGAATAAATCATATTTTATTTAATCAATTTTAAGAAAATTAGAGCGTTTTATATAAAACTAACAAAATCAGCGACTCTATTTGTTCCCAGTTGCAGTTAACTACACAAGAATAACAGATTTATTCAAACAAAATGTTAGAAAAACTGAAATAAAATTCATTGTGGTTGAACTGTGTAATATTAGGGTATCTTAATTATAGTTTTCCTTTCATTTAAAATGGCGGGAAAGCTTTCATTAAACTTTTTACGCCGTTTAATATTGTACGAGTATCATAAAAAATACTGCTACATTTGCTGAAAAAAAAACATTTATGATGCTTACGGTGGTAAACTAAGTCTTCACACATGTAAACAGTGGTTTAAAAAATTAAGTCGGAAAATTTATGACTGGATGATAATCAAGAGCCATAAAACTGGATTGCGCAGTGTGGCTGCAAGCAGAAATTGAGTTAAGTTCAGTATCATTTTAATTAAAAATAATTATAATATTATTTAAAACTCTTTGGGATAAATATACGAAAACTAATTATAAATCAGTTTTTTTGTTATCAGGGGTGATGAGAAAAAAATACAGTAGGTCCTCGACTTATTTGGTTCCGAAGGTTATCGCAAAAAATATGTTTTACTTTTTGTTACTTTTGCGTTTATTATATATATTTGCGTATATAAGTCCAAAATCGTATAAGTCGAAATCGTGTAAGTCCACGATTGACTGTACTATATAATGACATACATCGTAATGAACAAAAGTTGTTACCAAACCAGAAAGATTATTCTAATCCTACGCATAGTTTTAACACTCACAAGGCATTGCTATGTGTTTAGGGGGAATTATATAATTATTTGTTATGAGATGCTAAATCCAGGGCAAGTTGTTAATTCTGATATCTAATCTGAACAACTGGATCGCTTAAATTATTTAGGTTGAGTCATAAATAACTTCCGATTTTTTATCATACTTTTATTTTGCTTTAAAAAAATTACAAAATTATATTAATCTAATATGTATTCTCTACTGTTAAATATAACCATCTCCCATCTTATTGGCAACTTATCGATTCCCTACTAAAATTTGGTGGGTTTGCACAGAAAGAGAGTATCGAGGGTCTAATTGAATTGCTCATCATTAATAAAAGTTTTTATATTAAAAAAATTCTCTAAGGAACAGAAAAAGTGGTAGTCCGCAGGAGCAAGATCTGAAGAGTAGGTTGTATGTGGCAAATCAGAACAGTTAAGCTCCAAATTTGTTTCTATAGTCACTTTTGCATGTGATCTGGTATTATCGTCTAAAACCTAGGCTCCCAAACTTATTTGATCCATGACGCCCTTTTCAGACACCAAAATTAAAATAGGCCCCCATGGAAATTCACCTTTTTTATATTAAATGAAACAGAAAAATGTAGTGAACTTATTTTTTATATACAGTCAACCCTTCTATAACGTTCAGATAGGAACCACGCTATAGAAAGTTAGGCACCCATACAAAATTTGGGGTTAGGTTTTTTTAATTTTCTTTGCGATTTGAAGCAAATTAAACATTTCACCTATTTTAAAATTTTTATATTTTCAATGGCGAGGAAACGCTATACAAAAAACCGCCGCAAACGCTATAGAAAAATACGCTATAGAAGTGAACGCTATAGGAGGGTTGCCTGTACTTACTAATAGTGTTATAAATGAGATACGCCGATACTGAAAATGTTGAGTAATTAATATTTATTAAATAATCCTAATGAGAAAGACGAATCTGATATACTGTCACCATTATTTTCATATTTTGCAGTTTTTTTATTTGCAATAATATTTCATCAAAAAATATATTCAACTACGAGAGTGTTTTTTCAATTTCAGAAAGGTATTTTGGAAATAAATCAATTTTAATAAAATAATTTTATTGCAATAAAATAACAGCTGCAGATAAGAATCATTATATTTACTATATAAATCTATAAAATCGCATTTACTTCAAGTTTTCACGTAATATTTCTTCTTTGTATTATAAAAACTCTACAACTGAGTCAAATATAATATAAAACCCATTTAAACATGACCCCTTTGCTATGGCTGATTTAGCACTCGACAGGCTCCAAGCGCAATTCAATTTTGAGTCCCCCCCCCTAACTTAAATATTTTCACTACCCTTACATCTTATAATGTGCATTTTACTCCTGATTTTGTTAACTGCTGTAATTACGTAGTGCAATAAACGATGCAAGCGATCATCACGACTTTGCAACTAAATGTTGTCGATGAATCACACAATGCACTGCTAATATAGTTGGCAACGACTTTTTCAATAAAGAAATAACGCCACGATAGCACCCTACCATAGCTGGAGCACCTTCAGTAGCAACTGGCACCTTTTCTTAAAAAAACTCTCTCAATACATTTAATATATACGTGTCTACACATCGTGCAAAAACGGATTTTTAAAATTCTATAACGGTATAAATATTAGCACCTCATGGCTCCTTTTTGATTTCCAGGGCTCTCCTACTCCCCCCAGGGCCAGAATTACCCCCCTAGCTTCCTCCAGAGCCCCCCTAGGGGGCCAGGTGACCCACTTTGGGAACCTATGGTTTAACAGGATAACGGCTTTCCGATTGACGAGTGCAGGATGGATTTCCAGTGGTTTTTCATGAATTCTTTACAGCTGCTGAACGTATGTCTAGGCACTAATCGTTTCGTGAAGCTTCACTATCTCGTAGATATTATTGTTCGACGATCCCACCATGTAGGGTGGGATCGTTTGTTGGATCGTTGGTTGATCCTTATCCAACAATTGTCTTTTGCGGAAAATATTTTATAGGTGATCCATTTTTCATCGCCTGTTATTGTCCTGTCCAAAAAAGGATAGTTTTTTTGCCGTGAGAGGAGACTTGTAGCAATACGCATTCGATCTGCCTTATTTCGGTCACTGAGATTATGTGGTACTCAAATGCCTAACTTGTTGACTTTCCCCAAATTTTCCAGGTGGAATAACTGTAGATTGTGACTTATTGAGTCTCTCTGCCAACTTCCCTTGTCGTTTGACGTGGATTTTGTTTCAATATCGCATTTAAAATGTCGTCATCGAAGTCGAAAGGGCAAGCCACCCTTGGTTTATCTTTCAAAGACTCGTCTCTGGAACGGTTATCAGGATTTTATCGAATACACTGCATATCTTTTCAGACGTCGCTCTAGCACTAGTACCTTATTTGAATTCCTGCAATAATACCACTGTAACGTCCTCCACACTAAATAATTGTCAAATGACTGACAGGCCAGTTATCTATTTAGTGAGAACAAAAATCCTCTTGTCATGTGAATCACTGCGAGTACATCTAAACAATAGAAACTGTCTACCTATCGGATAGTTTTAACAATAGAACAAAGGCCAAAAATAGTTAAAAGAAGAAGAGTTATTCTTCAATATGATCGACCTCGTTCAAACTGCTATAAATTTTACTCTCTAACTCCTAAACAACGTTATATGGTTATTTCTTTTATTATTATCTTAGCAGCTGAAAATTGTTTCAGCCAAATTGTTAAACATATTTTTATTAAGCTTTCAAAATTGTTTATTTATTATTAAATATTTGATGATGAATTTCAGTATGTAAAAATATTTATTCAAATTTAAACATTCAGCTTAAATAAATTCAATATGAGCGGAAGTTTAAATATATGTTTAAAAAAACAATATATACACAGCCCTGCTTAATATTATAATGTTTTCAAATATAACCTCATAAATATGAGCGATGCAAAAAGTGTTCATTGTATTTCGACATGGGACCCACAGGAATATAATTAACGTCGAGACAGACTCGACATTAAACCGCAGAGGGTTAAGAAACCCATGTTTTGAATTTAATGAAACAAACAAAAAATTCGACATACATATACAGATAAGAGCTTTTTTTTTAAATAATTAATAATTATATTTTGAAAAAAATATAAATAAAAAATTGGATTATGTTAAATTCATTCAAATCAGTTTTTCCGAGGACAATAAATCATTTATTTTATTGAATAATAATAAATATTATTATTAGGAGCACCTGAAAGTAATCGCGTATTTTATAACCTAATGTTTGAGTGCAGTTAGAACCAGAGCGCACCGTCCACATGGCTAGATTGTGCGGCGCACACAGTCGCCGGGGCGCCAAGAGGGAACAATTTAAAAATTATTATAATATTTTATTAAAATGAATTACATTTTATAAAATAATATATAATACATAAGTAGTGCTCGTAGTTAGTTTAATCAAGTACACCAAACATACAAAGAAGATAATTGAGGTTCTGCACACAGACGCCGGATACCCTCGGCATACTATTGATTAGTACTATTGTTTAGAGTTATTTATTATTAAAAAAATAAATATTATTGTTAAAGATAAAATGTCAAGAAATTGACGAAGGACAGATTGAGTGCTACATTTTTTGACCAGGGCTTAAATGCTAACAAAGGAACTAAAGCTCCTAAATAAATGTATGGTGAAGTGCTGACAGCACGTAGATGTCGATTTAAGGTTTAAAAGTACATTTCAGAAAAAAGATGCACATAAATCTGGAGAATCTGATAAATCTGATGATGATATTTTGAGATCGTCGAGTCAGATCCTCAATTAACCCAACTGTCACGGCGGCTCGAAAATAACTGCGCCATCCGAAGGGGGTCTTTCAGGGACCCCAAACATTTCATTAAAATAGTTATTCATAATAAGCTTCATAGTTTGGTCAATATTTTAATTTTTTTAATTAATCAATCTGACGCGCAAATGACAACACTCCCTGTGTAACGTAAGTACCGGATGCGAGCGAGAAAAAACATTGCGCGCGTGGCAACAGCTGCAAATATTGTTCTTTTTATTTTTTTCGCAATTGCAGACAATAAAGGTCAATGATTATTTATAATATTTGTTATTTAGAATTATATTAGAATATTAAAAGAGTTATTCGAGAAAAATCAAATGGGGTCCCTAATAAACCCCATCGGAACGGTTAGAACTCAAATCTTTAATGTGCTCTGTACAGTCTGTAGATGTCTCCGAAACAAACTCCCGTTCTGAAGCCTAAGTTTATCATTTGGTGAGATTAAATGAGAAAACAAAAATCAAACGTCTAATTAAACGCCCTGATAAAGCAAGAATAAACCACGAAAAGTTTAATAAGTTGAACTGAGAGGTTCTACCTTAATATTTATATTCCCCAGACTCATTCCGATTACTTTTCCTTCAGGTCCATGAAAAGCACACATTAAGTGAAAAACATTTTAGAAATACAACTAAAGTTGAAAAACACTTAAGCGAGTATTTCGATTATAAACCGAAAGGTTTTAAGATGAAATTATTTATGAAAAATACGCGATTTCTTTCGGGTCCTTTTAATATTTAATAAATATGTTTTTTAACGAATCTATGCAATGTCTAACTATTTAATAAAAATAATAAAAACGCAAAACGAAAACGATAGATCGGGGTTCCTCTGTATACGATTAAATACAAGCATATAATATACCCTGATTAAAATTTTCAAGCGACCGTCTAATAAGAGAGATTACCATAATCTGCAAACGAGATTAAAAAAGTTGAGGATTAGGACACTGCGACACGTTCAACTGTTAATTGAAATATATACCCTAGAGTAATTTTTTAATTTGGTTTTAATTAATTTTCGACAGAAGCCACTCGCGAACTAATACTTTGACTTTATTTATCGAAAATACTAAGCATATTGAATATTTAGAGACAAATTGGCTATAATTTGAGATGCATTAGTTGAGCAGAAGCGATTGTCCCATGGGCAATCCCTGAAAATATTTATTGCACGTCTCCTCGGCGTGTCCATACAATGAACGCTCCTTGTTAATTATCTTAGTGTATATCAGGGGTCGGGAACCTTCGGGCCGGGTCAAGCATTAACCTATCTGGGTTACACAGTCACCATGTGTCCGACAGTCCCTCGGCGAAAGGGTTTCACGCCACATTAGTGCCGCCACGGTAGCAGCTCATGCAAGAAACTGCTGAGTGCTGCCATGTGATAACAATATGCTCCCGATGGAGATGGAACGAGGGGGAAAACTCAATTTCGAATCTTTGACAATGAAAAGAAACGCATTTAGCTCACTCTGCTAGAAAAAATCAATGCATTATAGTAGGGGTACCGGAAAGAAATCCATTTGTTTTTTTTTTTTTCAAAATCTAAAGCATTTCTTTTCGGTATACCTAATATGAGCTTTAATATATATAATTTTAAATTTATTTTATTAATTGGTTCTGTACCGCATCTTAATCATCTTAAACGGACATGCGCACGAACGCGGAAGCTCTAATAGAGCGTGATGAGGGTCCCACAGCTCCTTAGTTACGTCAACGTCGGACATCTTGATTAATAATGTCGAGATTAATTAAGCAAAAATACACAAAATAATCCCCAAACACGAAACTTTATTGTCGTGCCGGATAATAAGCTGCCCGACGCGTAGCAGTGTAACTATAACGCCCCATTGCCTGTGATGATGATTGGAATTTAATTAAATCGCATCTGTTGCCGGCGTGCAAATACAATCACGTGTTAATGAAGGCATTAGTGTTCATCGAAGTCAATTAATATGCGAATTTTGCCTACCTTAGCAGCGGTAGAGCTGGAAGGTTCGTCGAACAGGGACCAGACCTTGGGCTTTAATCTCTGCCATGAAGAAAGCTCGCCGGCAAGATAAGCCTCCTCGTATCCAAATATTCTTGCAATTTCCTCCTCGGAAGGCTTTTCACTGTCAATGTCCAGTTTGTCCAAGATGGCCAGAGTCGTCTGTAAATAAATAAATAAAAAAAAAATTAAACTCAATACTAATATTCAAATTCATTAATTCATATAATTTTCGAGAACTTAATGCATTTCTAAAGTAACAAGATAATGATCTGGTAGGAGATGTAAATATTCTCAAGCCCCATAATTCACCAATATAAAGATTCGATAAAGATTCTAAAGATACAAGTTGAATGAGTCTCTCACACTCACATTCCCCCCAGTGTCAAACCATGACACTCGTTCATTTCAATATTATTTCAGTTGGTTTGAAGTTTATATTATTTGTTTTTAATTATTATAGCTTAACTTGCATTATCGAAATAGTATGCATGTTAACTACAAGCAGTGGCGGCTCGCAAATTTAGGAAAAATATATTAATAAATATTAATATTATTTTGCAATTTTAACTCGCCTTATTTCTTTATATTTTTATAAAAATGTGAGGGAATTTTTTTTGTTATTTTTAATCTTCCGCAGCGTTAATTCCTCTGTTATAATAAATTATTAAATCTCATAAAACAAATCAATAAAATGGCGATACATTACATCGAAAATATCAACATAATTAGCTGAGTAGTTGAGCAGATTAGAAGTTCTGGTTACCGGAGAGTTTCCGAGAGCATATGGCGGAAGAAAAAGCACACGCGAATGAGCTCGATGGTAGTGAGGTCGCCCCCTTAAGGGCAACTCGCACAGTACAAGGGGGTTACTGCAACATCCAACAGCTGGAAGAAGTGCTTTGCCAAGTGGATCGACCTTCTACTGTCAAGGGTTACATACCCCAGACAACATTGTACCCATGTGCTGGGGTATAAACTTGGGTAGAATCCAAACTCCATCACGTAGAGATATCTTAGATTTTTTTTCTGGATTTTCTCTAGTCTCTAGTTATATGGCGCCCAGACGATAGATACTGATTCAAGTAAACTGCAAAGCAATATGTCATGAGAATTTCTCAAGGCAAAGTCCAACATTCTTGAAGCTCTATTACATACCTCGTATACATATAAAAAATATTCACTCGGAGCTAAACCGAAAACCGAAAAACCTGTTTTGTCTTGAAGGAAAACCAAAAAGAGAAAAGTAACGGTTCGATTATTTTAATAAAGCGTGTTATTTTTCTTAAAAAAAAATATTTTTTTCTCTTTTTTGTTACGTATATGTTTTGAAACTTAGTCGTCTTTCCAAAGTAGTTGAGCCGGACCGCTATACAAAGAACGTTTTCTATAACGTTTATTTTACAAAAAGCAATATTTTCAAGGTCAAATTAGAATTTTCGTAAATATATTATTAATGT
>JAGXCT010034179.1:539-15089 GCA_022495035.1 Philopotamus ludificatus
TAAAGGTCAATAATTATTTATAATATTTATTCTTTAGACTTTTTAGACAAATACAACAATTTTGTGACCTACTTACGGCTAGGCTAATAAAATAATTAACAATTTCCGTTTACATTGACAGCTGTATCAGGTGGTGGTGTGACAACTTCTCAGGTGCCTCCCTCAGGGGTTCTGAAATGTGTAAATTTAAATGATTTACGAGAAAGTCGAGATAATAATGTGACTGTCATTGACGATGATGATTCGTCCGCTGTCGGTGAGTATTATATTAATATAATATTTGTAACATATATATTTTCATGATTTTACTTAAAATGCCTTCCTTTTAGACACCTCGGATGAAAATAATTTATTAGTAGAAACCGTTTATGAATCAACACCGGGACACGAAGAGGATTATGATAGCAATGATTCGAAAAATGGCTTAAAAAATGACGATAGGGTTTTTAAATGTGACATATGCAACTTAAGGTATGATATGGATCTATTTATTATTCAAATTGATAAAATGTATTATTTTAAATAAAACCACTTTACAATTCTTTTAATATTTAAAATATTTTTAATAATAATATATATATATATATATATTTATTTATATTAAACAGATAGTGGGCTTATTTGACTTTGAGCCACTTTTGAGTTTCTAAAAATGGATTGTGTTTGTCATAAGTTTAATATATGTAAACATTGACATATACCAAGGTCGTTTCTTTCGATTGCTCCTTTCCATCCAATAATGATGATGCTCAGTTTTGGCTCAAAATCGATCCATATTTATTTATTTGATAATACTGCATAGGTTTGATATTTTATACATCGACAGCAAATTTCTCGTAATGAGTTATTACAAGCTATGACGCTATTATTCTGAAACTTCCATTGCAATACAATTGAATTATTTGTAGTGTTTTGTTATTTGTAATCGTAGAAGTATTACTAATATAGGATTCAATTATTAATACGTAATTATTATTAAACTCGTTAAAGTTGAAAGGATCTCTTATGATTAGATGAAATGTATTTTTTTTTGTCCACCTACTTTCTGTTGAATTTTCTTTCTGTTCGCCCGTATTAAATGACGCATTAAATATAACTAAAAATATATTGTTTGTAAAATTTTAGAGCTTTGTCCAAAATCTATGCATACTATTATTAAATTATAATTTGTTATGAACACCTCAATATATTTACATACGAATTATGCAATAATTCAACATGCCGATATAATAGAGTTCTACAAATGACCGATAAATTTTATTAAGTATTTGTTATTCATAATTTTATTTTTGTAATAGTTTATATTTTGTTTATGATTTAAAAAGAATATTTTTTACAACCTTATGCAAATTATTATTGTTTGATTATTTTATACAAATACAAATCTATTTGGATTTCTTACTGTGGCATTATAATAGTGTATGGTTGTTGTGTTATCACAGTTTTGTTCGGAAATTCCACATGAAACGACATCGACGCACCCACACCGGGGAAAGACCATTCCAGTGCGACGACTGCCCCTTCAGGTGCAATAATATTTAAAATAAAAATGTGCATTGCCAATTGAATAAACCAAATTCTATTAAACATAGAAAGATGTCATGTTTTGTCGATTTTTGCAAGTTATATTTGCTTTTTAAAATTAAATCCTAATATTCACACAGTTTTTGTTATTAAACATGTTTTTTCTTTTGATTTAATTTCTGCTTTTTATTTTTATAACTGCATTTTATCACATATATAAATAATATAATTTGATGAGAGATTTTGGTATATTGGCTTTGCATATTGCAATTTATCACAAAATTTTATTTCTTCCTGTTTGAAATTTTTGGCAAAATCCATTGTAGAACTCTGTTGAAATTCATTAAATTATCTTATGTGTCTGTTGAATCATTGACGTTAGTTACATTATCGTGGATTTGTCTTAATATGTGTGTTTTAATTTCATTCATTGTTGTTTGGTGTCGGTATTCAATTATTCCCTAAATCATATTTGATAAATGGCAGATTATTTACGTGAGGCTTTCTTTTATAATAAATACAACTGCTTTTTCGTGTTTTTATTTTATTTAAATTATTTTTTATGATTTCTTTTTTTTAATAATCTATCTGAAACTATTACAAAATATTAAAGCCATCGATATCGGCCATGAACTTTATAATGTGTGATCCAATAAAATGTCTTAATTCAAAAACAGATTATTAAATCTGATGATCATACATAATCATGTAATGAATATATAATTAAATAATCTTATTACTATATTTTATAAATGGTATCAAGAACTGAGACATTTTAATTCGGATCACCGGATATACCCGTAGCAAAATATACTTATGTTCGTTTTTTGGTGATAATTTAGAATATTCATTGCATGATCGCATATTTGCGGTGTTTCTCTTTGTATATCTTAAAATAATTTCATATTTTAATAGAATGAACATAAAACATTTTGCCCTCGATTCGGAAAGATATGTAATTATCTAATTTTATGATTATATATATATATATAACTTTTATGACATATTATATTAATATCTTTACTAGTGCAAAGCGATAAAATATTAAATGTGTTATTTTTCAATATTTGCTTTACGTCACATTTTATTCTTATTCAGAGAATTAATCTTGATGTAAACATGACTTATGAATCGCAAATATAGTGCTAAGAAATATTTTATTTACTCTCGATTAATTGTCTGAAAAATTTGATTTTTTATAAATTTGCAAAACTAATTTATATCACTTACATCTTTTACTAACCTATAACACTTGATGTTTTTAACTCTACATTCTATCACTATCATTTTTATTTACCTATTCTTCAGTAGACGTTGGTGTATGTAATATATCATTGTTAGATATGTCGGTGTTGTGTAATCAGACTTCTCGCAAGAACCTTATATTTTGTTCGTTAACCCTTTGGTTGCTGCGACTTTTTGTATGAACTTGCCAGAATTACCGCAATTCTGACATAAAAAATAATATAGAAAATGTGTTCTATAATTTTTAAATAGTGGCTGCCGTTTGTTTCAACAAATACTTCGTCCCCGTCGTGATTGTTTGCAGGGGTTCATAGTTACCAAAGACGGCACGTGCAGAAACTAAACAGTTTTTTTTTTATGCAATGGGTAAACCTCCATTATCGAGTATGATCGGTATTTTTATTATTTTACGATGCCAAACCGTCGTATCTGGCAATTCTGACTAAAAGGTTAAAAATCCGATTAAATCAGCTCTCCGCAGCCAAAGGGTCAATGTGTTTGAATCGTTAAAAAAATAAGATTTTTTATAAAAACCAAAACAACTACATCTTGCAATAATCGGTCGCAGTGCTCTGAAATACAAATGTTTAGATTACTTCAAAGTTTAATATCATAATTATATTGCTTTGAATTAAAAATATATAGTTTATATTAGATTTATTTACTAAATTATATAAATCAATTATGTGCTGGAATAGAGTAATTTCTTAAACATATTTCCCAATTATTTGTTTCATAAAAATTAAATCAGGCTTATTGTTTCATTAACCCCATAACCGCCAGAGAAATTTACATAATTATGTTTCGTACGCGAATAAATTTTGCAAAAATATAGCTAAAACTCGAGTTTTCTTATGAAGCTTATGGGTTCTAGATGTTTCCATCAAATGACTAAACACATTTCTATCCCAATAACATTTACCCAAAGCTTCTAGCACATGTCACTAGCGTCTACGGTGAATAATTAGTTGTCACGCCGGCGTGATAATAGCGGTTGAAGGGTTAAAATGATTGCATGTTATTGTTATGTTTGAATAATATTTTAACTATCATAACAGTGGTATGTGGTGACTTTGCCGGAAGAATTTTTGTGTTTTTACCCGCCTATTATATCCAATACATATTTTTATATAATTTGTATGAAATCATTTCCCTGAATGCATATTTTATGTTTATTGGCCACCTATTCTCTATCTCATTCATTTAGTCGATCGAAGATAAATTATGACTAGTCAGATTGTTCAAATGTAATTCCCATTTTTTAATTTTTTTACGATATACTTTTTATAACAAATATATAATTAGCACGTTAACGACATATGATGATGCATATGTGAGTCTTTCGATTTACATTACAAAAACACGGAAGACTCCAATATGCGTTTTATGTAAGAATGTTAATTTTGATGCGAATGTGTTAAATATATATGGCTTCAATATTATTTTTAAACTTATGATATATATTAATTATGAGTGAAACTGTGATCTATCTTGCCATGATATTGATTTATTATAATTTAGTAAATGAAAATTCAAACTTCAAATCATAATCGTCAGTCAGCACTACTCACAAAACATGCTTAACGCTTCATATACAACAATCATTTATTATATATGTATTAAAACGACAGGATTTTAATACACGTTATACAATGTAATATTAAAAATTTTAGTTTTAACCGTTCATCTCACTTGGCTCGGCATCGTCGCACTCATACGGGAGAAAGGCCATATCATTGCGAAGCCTGCGGGCGGACATTCACTAGAGGAGACAAGCTCAAATTGCATTTACGTATATGCGAAAAGGTTTGTTAACGTCATTTATTTCTGGCGATTTTATTATATATTGAGTTATACTGAAGTATTTTAAAGATGTGGTCTTTGCAGGATGAATATGTGTTGCCAAGTCGACTCAACCCCGAGGATCCTTCTAAGCTGCATATTAAAAAGGAAGTGTCTCAGGCCGTATTACCTGGAATGGTTTCAATCGGTCACAGTGAACGGCACCAACTGATGTTTACATCGAGTGGAGACGTTTTGCTTGCGCCTAGATCTCAATCGGATTCTATGAACGATATGAATACATCAACATTGAGCGAAATTAATGAGAGCAACCAGTCAAGCTTTTCCTTAAGCGACATTAATTCATCCAAGCTTAATCTATCAATGTTGGGTAACCAACCTTCGACATCAGAATCATTGCTAACGAATCAGTTTTATAGTTTGGATGCAGCAGGATTTCCTATCAAGCGCGGCAGAGGCAGACCACGGAAAAAGCCACTACCGATTGTTGTACCTTTGATAAAGAAGAAGAGAGGACGACCACCCAAGATTATCAAATTAGGTATATGATTATCTTTTACTTTAAAATTATACAAAGGTAACGGGGGGATACGTTCTGGACAAGATTGATTTTAGGGTTATGCAAGTATGATAATTTTTTTAACCGGTCAAACCAAACTTCTCCATGTTGAGATTTTAAATGTTCCCAAAAACCTATTTGTATATTCACAGGAAGATTAATTTAAATCCTCTATATCCATTTGCTTAACACATTACCGACCCCACGATTTCGCCAAAAACTTACACCTGATATTTACATTACTGTAAACTTTTTGGAGAACCGAATCTAAAAAAAAATATTTTATCTAAAAAATGTCGGAAGCCCTAGGTCCATAAAATGTTCATACTTTGAGATTTTTATTGTTTTATAATATAAAGTATGCGTAGATAACAGTTGGCTGAGACAGGATGCCAACGTGGCGTAAGCGGATGTTAAAGTGTTAATAATTCTTACATTTTTATCATCAAAAAATTCGAACGATGAATTTACCTATACAGTGAAATCCCATTTTCATATTTTTAAAGTGAATTATGAGAAAAATGTAGATAGGGAGGGGGGATCAAATTAACTATTCTACATGTTTTATTTAAAATTCATGTTATTTTTATTTCAGACCCAATGGACCCCACTTCCGCAAAGAGACCATTAGAAAACTATAACGTATCGAATCTTCCTTACGGCGACTTTAGCTATTTAACCGATATAATATCGACACATTTTAATCCATCGAATCCACAATCTTATCAAAATATGATGCAAATAAATCCTCTACTCGACAATGCTAAACTAGCAAATTTGATCGCAAGTGCCGTTAGTCAAAGTCAAAATGCCGCTGCCGTAACCGCAAGTCCAAGTACACCAAATGTGGAATCTACCAAAATTCAATTAGCCGATACAAAAATTACTCCGATCATAGTTACTCAGAATAATACAGACGCATCGATTGTGCAAGCTCCCAACGACAGTGTCCAGCAATCTGCTGTTGTGAACAATGGATCCGAAAATAGTTCCCCATCTCCACCGCCGACCACTGAAGAAAATGATAATTTGATTCAAAATATAGGCGACTCCGCGATTACCGATTTGACATCAGACAAAGAAGAGAGCGGGGATGATGACGGAGAAATGGTAAAGTCGGGTGACGAAACCAAGTCGGACGATATGGTCGCCGTCGAGCAAAACGTGGCATTTGATATTACCAAATTGGACATATCGGACGGACCCATATTGTCGACGATTGGCGAATGCACTATTAAACCAGTTATAAAAGAATAGTATTTTTAATATTCAATAATGAAAATATGTAAGCGCTATGTATACCGAAGTGTTATCATTATAATTTAAATTGTACTATTAGTTTTTTGATAGGTAACTCATTCTCTGCGAGCACTGTAGATGGCTGCTAACTAGTTCGAATGCATTTTAAAGTGATTTTTGATAATTACTTTATTTTTCTCAAATCCTTGTATTGTTAATTGATTTAGATTGTTTGTGATTTCCTTTATTACGAATAATTTTGTTTTTATACCGACATTAATGTTATTTAATAATTTAATCCAAGTGTATAACGGTCATAAAAATTACATTATAAAAATTATTTTCATTAAATTTTAATATATTTTTGACATTCAAATTTTTATTATATTATAATCATAAAACGTGGTGTCAAATGCCTTCATATTTAATAATAAATAATATTTGATTTCTCTTTATTTTTATAATGAATAATTGCCGAAAGCAGCGGTTATTAATTATATTGATTATTTGGCTAAATGTATTTATTTTCTAGTCTATATAGTACCTTTTTTACATTTGCTACCAATATGTTCCTTTTGATAGTAATTATTTTTTTACTTAAAAATTATATTTTCTTCAATGGTGGATTTTGAACATTATGGACGTATTACGATTACACTTGTGATGAAAAAAAAATGCTGACTGTTTGAAATAACTTCCCGTATCGAGTATTTTGGGCGACTGCGAAAGCCTAAATTCAGAATTAGGCGTTATCAGTATTTAATTTTTGTATCCTAATTGATTATATTAGAAATTGTGATAATCTATGTTTGCTCTGACAAAAACAAGTGTTTTTTTTTATTTTTATTTACTAGCACACATTTTTATTGTCCGAAATATTGATAAACACGTGTAAATCTATAATTAATGCCATGGCTTTATTAACCAGTCTTCCGACAGTTATCTTTTTTTATGTAAGTGAATTTAAGGCAAGTGTTCCTTTGTAAATAATGTGCATTGTAAGAAAAATAATTTTGACTGGTGTAATAATAGTATTTTTATACTGTTTGTTAATTTATGTTTCATTTATTATCAATCTATTAATATTGATATCATATTTTAATAATTAATGTAACTAGTGTTGCCTTTTTATCATAACGTGTAAAATTACGTATGTGAAAATTTGATATTTTTTATGGATAGTTAGTAATTCTGTTCATGTTTGTGTAACATATAACATTGTGAATCCTTCAATCAATTTTTCATAGGAGAACCGTCGTTGATTCGATAATAATATTTTGTTTTGTATTCACTCAATAGTTAACAGTATTTTGCGGTTAGAAACCGTTATTATAAAATGATTAAACCAGGACGTATTTAGTTGTAAACATTGATTTAGCGGTTGCTACATTATATAGTAATTCGTGTAATTAGATTATGTAATAGTATATTTTTTAAGCGAATATTTTATCAATCATACCGATCAATGGATGTAATTATCCAATACGTGCTAGATTGACGTGAATAAGAATTTAGATTTTTCGCTTATTGTTTAACATATCGATGATCATTTCATTTAGATGAATCTCAATCATTCTAGCATTCTCCAATAATCGTCTATGTATCGATCGTCATTTTACTTTTGTCGTATTATTTGTTCAATTTTTTTTCAGCATACTGACATATCTTAAATTATTTTAATTTATGATTATTTGAATTATTTTTAAGACATGAAATTAATGTCAACTATTGTTTATGTTGATTTTTTGTTAAGCATATATGTAATCAATATTATGATTATCATGTATTCCCATCCTGTAAATTTTGAGTCACCATTTGAGATGAAAAAAAAATTGGCATTGCTCACCTTTCGATATGAATACGCTTGTTTTTCTTAATAATTAATAAGAAAATATAATGCTAACAAAATCCGCTCTTTCACTCGACTACATGATAAAATATATTAACGAACTTGTCATGTGGATAACTCAAAATATATTTTTTTTGGAGTCTAAAAACGTATTTATAGAATGGTAAATAAACATGTAAATAGCCTAATTATGTATATGAATACATATGCTCTGAATAATTAACGTTTTAATTTTGTTACATTGTATAGTTAGCGTTCACTAACTAAATTATGGTTGTTGACTTGTGCACAAAATGTTTCAATTATTCCATCAGTAGATTGTATCAACTACAAATTGTTATTATTCATTTACATTTTATTCATCGGGTGAGCTTTAAAAAATATTTAATTATAAGCTTATACACGGTGCACAGTTCTTATACACGATAAATTTACCCTTATCTTGTGCGTTTGACTTTATAACAGTTTGGTTGATGCAACGTTCAGTTTGTGCACATGTTTACTAACGAGAAGTATTATTGATAAAATTATCTGACTGTTTGTTTAATTATTTCAATATTACAATAATTTGTTTTAGCCCTGACAGTAGATTAACAGTTAAGGATGGCACTGAATCATATATTAATTATCGTTAGATATAGGATTATATTAAAAATTTTATTTCAACCATTTTCAATAAATAAGATTGAAAATTATTGAAGATTTTCATTTAATGGTCATCCTGAAAAATATCCCAATATTTTTTTTTTCACTTAACTCGAGTATTTTTTTTTACACAAGTCATTATAAAATATAATCGCTTTCATCATCAATAACTAACTCCCACCTCTCCTGCAAGTCGTCTATCCCCTTTTTATCCGACTGAAATTACATATCTAAATTTTTGATTACATTCATCTACATTTTTTATTTTTTTGTCTTTTAATGATTACCATGAATGAATTTTATGAATGTTCTAAAGATCAAACAAGGTAGTAATCCGCGGGTGCTACATCTGGAGAATACGGAGGATGCAGTAAAACTCCCCAGTCTAGTTTTTTTTTCACAAGCAGTAGCACGCCAACAGTGTCCGGCAACTGTGTGCAGAATTTTAATTGAGCTCCCTATACTTTCCCTCTACAATAAAAAATACATTTTATGAAGAAGAATTAGGAAATTTTAATCGATTTTAAAAAAGTTGAATGAATAAGCATTTTTAAAATTTTTCTCCTTGGTGCTTCTCGGTCCACCTAATTTTCCTGCGCATGTGTGTGTATAATCTGGCCATATGGACGGCGCACATAAGTAAATTTGACTTTATGTGCGCATGCATTGTCATGCCGTAAAATAACTCTACTATACAGTGGTGGATTTAGTACTTAAGAGCTCTTTAAGGCAAGGGTTCCCAACCTTTTTGTAGTCTAGAGCACATTCTAAAATATCGGTATGGTGGCGGGCACCACTCTTAACACTTTACTGTCCGCTAATAATTTTCTAAAACTTACGTCTGGGACCGGGCAAATTTCAGTATTATTCCAACAAATATTATGATTTTTTAAATTGATATAACTTTGAAACCAGTCTGTGTAAATCGATAAAATTTTCAATGTTGTCTCCGTAATAGTTATGAGTACAAAGACGCGTTACTAAATCATTGGTACCAAACTTTGGGTTTATGTAAGAGAGTAGTATTTGAATAAAAATAAAAAATAATCATATTTTCTCAAAAATTCTTGAATTAAAAAGTTATATTCAAATTTCTATATCAAGATCATTATTTGGTTCTCAATTGGCATATAATCTAATTTAAAAATGTTTTTAAACAGATCGGTAAATTTTAACTTTTTTTTAATCCTCAAACAAATAATGTAATTGTTCAAATTATGATTAGACGGATATCTGTGGACTATATTACGTGTATTTTTTTTTTAATCCTGTATACATATATATAATACTAATACCATCTTTGAAACAAGTTAAAAATTTTTAGGAGCAGCGGAGTGATTTTTTTTATGTATGTGGTTCGTCGATCCCACAAATATGTCATTAGCGATTCTCGAGATAGAAAGTTTCTGTGGCTCAAATTTATAGCATCTGATCTATGTGTGTTAACATAAAGGATTCGCGACAAAGATACTGTCAGCAAAGGACCACTCATACATACAATATCACAAACATACGAACGTATTTAATAAACCTAGACACTCAAAAAAATCAAAACTCTAGCAAATAAATAAAAATAATTCACATTTTTAATTAATGTTTATAAAAAAATTCTGTCTCGGTTGAATAGTGGTGGGCACATCCGAATCGTTCCGCGGGCACGGGGTTGGGAACCTCTGCTTTAAGGTGCAATTTAATTTTGAGCCCCTCCCCCCATCTAAATATTTTCACTACCCTTATATTACATAGATTGCGAACCTTTTTGAATCAATAAAAATACACATTACAGCGGAACCCCCAATTACACTACTTCGAATTACGCGCTGAGTTGAAATATTCGCCGCAAATCCCCCAATTGCACAGTCGCATTCTCATACAGTCAAACGATGGCTAGCGTCTGTGTATTCAAACACGTGCCAGACTATACGCACACAGCCGGACTGCTTCACTCCCTCAATTACACGACTCCAAAATAACACGGTCCCGATTTTAGTGTTGGTGGGGGTTTAACTGTAGTTATCTATCAATGAGATTTTTGCTATTGTACATTCTGACAATTTTTTAATATCTGGTTCATATTTCGTCACTTTTAGAAATGCACACGACCATCTGGATTCATCAGTCATTCTCTTTTTTAAATTACATTTTATGAAATTCATTTCTGAGAATAATGATTCGCAAGCATATATAGAAGAGAAAATTGATAATAATGTATTCGCTAGTTTTTTTAAATCGCTAGAGATTTTTTTAATAAAGTTCCAAGTTCTCATTATTTCTTCTTCTGCATTTTTATTAATTATGTTCGCTAATCAATCACTTTCAATTATTTCCAAATCCTTTCTCAAATCAACAAATTTTTGTTTCCATATTGAACTCGATTAGAATTCGAAAATATACAAATTGAGGTCGTTTGCTGATAGCGTGTCTGAGATTTGTCTAAATATGTCTGATATTTGTCTAAAAAAGTCTAAATTTTGATGTCTTTTTAAATGTACAGAATTGTTTGAATCTTGAAGAAAACTCATTGATTGTCGATTGAATAACTACAGAAAATTCTTGTGTTAATTTGATTTGGTCTAACTAGCAGTTATATTTGAACGACCGCCGATAAATTTCATTAGGGATGTTGATCGCTTATTTGAGTTGAGTTCTTCCTTACTTTTTTTAAGGAGAGATTTATGGTTTGTCTCATAATGCCGTTTAACTGACGGAAGTTTTGCATACAACTGCCCCAGAACATAAAATACATACTGCTTTTTCGCCTTTGTTAATCATGCCATACTTTTCAGTATGGCCAATCAACTTTGGAAGTCTCTGCGATTTGTTTCTGATACTTTTTTATTTGCTTTGCCGGATACACAATTCAGTATCAGAACAAAAAAGGGAATGTTCAGAATAGTTTCTCAATTGTACAAAGAGAAATTGGCGAAGCTAATGGCTACATTGAGAAACACTAATCTCAACTTTGTGCGTTGTATCGCTCCAAATTACGAGAAACGAGCCGGCAAAATTGAAGCTGCTCTCGTATTAAACCAGTTGCTTTGCAATGGTGTTTTGGAAGGTATTAGAATTTGTCGTTAAAGCTTTCCGAACAGAATTCCTTTCCAAGAGCTTTGTAAGCGTACAGCATAAGAACTGCTCACACCGAATGTGATCGGTAAAAATTACCGATTTGATTGTTAATTTCCAAGCATTCTGCCGAGGTTGTTTAGCAAGAAGAAATTAATACGATTGCAAAGTGTACCATAATCACAGTACGGGATCGTAGGGCATTCAGCGTCGCAACTTCGCGGTCCCGTACGAGACCACTGGGCGTTTAAAGGTTAAATAATTATAAAAAAATCCAGCACATAATAGTTTTGAAATAATCTTAGAAAACCAATATCAAAATAAAATAGCTAGTATTCTAATATAATAAAATCAATGAGTAAGACAACTTGAAGCCCTGGAGACTGACTCACCGAACCCCTGGGGTTCGATCGAACCCAGGTTAAGAACTACTGCTCTAGGGTAACCATGATTACATATTTTTAATTAACAAAATGAACAATACTTAAATTTTTGAGAGCTGAACTTCTATGCCCTCTGGATTTTGGAGGCCCTAGAGGCCAAAGGATAAATCCGCCAATGATGGTTTGTTTCATATTTATATTTTACATGGTTCCTATAACTTTCTTTTTATGTTGTAAATTTATTGGCTGTGTTTATGCGCTGGTTTTTAAAACAAACACCATCACTTAACTTTCTCTAATACTTTACATGTAACGATAATTTAAAATTCAAAAGAATCACGCGCATGAACGACATACGCGACGCACCCTGGACAACAAATAAATGAGCTAGAATAGCATAACAATTGATTCTGAATAAGAATAACTATAACTTGTAAAAAATAGTCAAAGGTACCAACACAACTGGACAATCGGACTTGTAGAGCCAACGAAATTCAAACCTCGTATAAAGTGGCAAATGTATACATTTTGAATGTAAAATATATTTATTAAGAGTTTCGTTTAGTGGTGTGATTGAATGTGTAGAAACTAGATTATTTTTTGGTAGGGTTAAAATTGCAGAGCAAACAAATTCATAGATACATTGAAAAACGTTTACGTATATTTCATAATATTACGATACAAAAATTATTGCGTTATTGAATCTGATATCATAGTCGTTTTCTTAAAGAGATCAAGCGTAAGTTCACTCAAAAACACGGGAAAAGATCTATGTTGATGTAAATGTTCATCAACTAAGTCACCGAGCGACGCAGAATAATCCGATTGGACCATTTCGATTGCACCGTCGGACAGTTTGAAACATAAATACTGATTTGGAGAATCTGCATACATACTGGATAACCTGGAAATTATTTATTGGCATTAGAACAACGCATATATTTATTTATTCATAATTTTTTCGGTACCTGTAATTGTTGACACTGATTAGTTCCAATTTATAACCCATTAACATGTAGAATACATCTCTATAATTTTGTAACGACGATGTATATATTTCTTTCATTCTGTAAATAAATGTATAATGAAAAATATGAATCAGTCATCTTTCAAATTAAATTAAACGACAAACCTTTGGGATATTATTTTATTGCTCTCCAATTCTTCTTTGAGTTGATTATATTCTTCGGTTGTTGGACCATTGTTTTGTAGAGTATCATTCAATTTCTGAGTTATTTCCATTTCATTTTCTTTTAATAATTTTATTCTGTATTTTAATTGAGAAATCTAACGAAAAATATTATTATCAGTGATATAATAATAGATATTAGACCATTACGATTACAAACCTCTGCTTGTGCTTTTTTCAGAATATTCTGCATATCTTCTTGGGCCTTTGATAAAGGATTGTGAACCATATGCAATATCTAAAAGAAAACTTTTTATTTAATAAAATCACTCGCATTTAATTTATTGTGAAAATTAATTTTATTATGTTGTATTAATTTTAAAATTACAAAAAACCTACTTTTGTCCCAGGCTGATTTTGATCAATTCCGCACACACTTCGTTCGAGCTGAATATCAACTTTATCGCTGTGTAAACGTAGGATCTCATTTTCCTTTGTCAAATTTATTACCTCATCTCTAAGCCTCGATAGTTGTTCTTGCTGTGTTGATGTCCCTCCTAATGAAAAACAGGATCATAATAAGTGTATGTTCAATTTTGAGACATAATAAAAACAGATTTAATAAAAGAACATACTTAAACTTGCAATATCCTCCTCTAGCTTAGCGACTAAGTCTTTATAGCCCTGAAGAGATTTTTCAAGACCCTCGATACGATTATTTGTAGTACCCGAACTAAGCTGACTTTCTGGTCCAACATTCATAGTTAATTCTTTCTCATAACAATCTAATTGTTGGCGATAACTATCTCTCTCCCGAGAAACTGAAATTTTAAAAAAAATTATCAACTTAAAGATTGAGAGAAATAAATTTGGATGAGCAGTATGGAAGTATACCTAGAAGAAGCTTTTTTTGAAGACGGTGAATGAAACTTTCTTGAGTTTTTTGAATATTTTGAGCGTCCATAAATTTGGATAATACTTTTTTATGTTCATATTTCAAATTCATCAATTCCTGAAACGATTAAATATATAATTAATTTATAAACTTTTGTTTTAATTAACCCTTTCAGTGCGGGGCGCATGACGTACATGCGCATACAAATCGTGT
>JAGXCT010034180.1:0-11760 GCA_022495035.1 Philopotamus ludificatus
CCCTATTACGTGGAACCTATCCCGACGTTATAGGGGGGTTTACTGTATATAAAAAACCTAATTTTCCTTGAAACCTTATGAAAATATATTTATTAAACTCGGGGCCACTTTTGGGGCCCCAATGATATTCCGAGGCCCCTCGCAGCTCTTTAATCCGCTTACCACTTAATCAGCTACTGTCCAGAAGGTTATTTTCAGTATGGTGCTTAGCTCCGTCGATTCCGACATTATCTCCTTAATATTCAGAAAACGTCGTCCTTTCATACTTTTTTAATACGCCGGAATTAGCATGGGCCATAGTTCAATGATTACGGAGACTAAAATTCTTTCCACATCTCCCATTTTTCCAAGCATCCAATCCAGCCCCTCAAAATTCATACGATCCAATTATTTTTTGATCGAACCTCGCGAATGACATCAGCGATATGTATCTCGCACTTTTCTCCACCTATGCGTTTCGCAACATTTTAACTGCCGCTCAATAAATTTTACGATATCGCCAAATTATGTCATATTACCGAAACGGCAGCCATTGCCCTCGTAAATCGTTGCGATCAAATAAAAATGTCTCTAACAAATGCACACGTGCGACACGTTAAACGTTAGCATGTAACCCGACGCGGGGCAGATTACATCGGCCATTTTCGCAATTGAAAATGTATCTACGTAATGGCCGATGACATGGCGAATATTATTGCATTGTGTCGATGGAATGACACAAGTGTCGATACACCATAGGTGCGATTCCGCGGTGTCGATAAGGCGACACGATTTACCGCAAGGAAATTGCATTTGGATTGCAGATAGCATATTGACATTTAAAAAAAATCATATGGCAGCTTCTAAATTCGCCAAACATGACCCCTTGCGAAAATTTACTATTCCTGAAGATGAAAAAAAAAATCATGAAAGTACAATGTTTTGTCAAATTTCGGTCAGGAGAAAGAGCTGCGCAGTGCGAAAATTTTGATGTTTGACCGAAAACTGAAAATCTCGTCTAAGTAAAGTATATTAAAACTGTTGTTAAAATGTTTTGTGGATTATCGGTAAGCTGATATTTTCGTCCAAACTCAAAAATCCGCACTGCGTAAAAATTGTGAAATTTAATAATAAAAAAAAATCAGATTTTGCCAGCAGCTCGCTGGTCCACATAAAATCCACGGTTGCATCCTTGTGGTTTGAATCAATGTGTATATTTTAGAATATTTTGAAGCATATTTAATTTAGGGCTTTAAAAGCTATTTTTCAAGCATTGAAGATTTACAATAAAAAAATCATTTTTACATTTCTTATTTTTATGGCCCCCCCACCTGAAAATATTTTCACTTTACTTACGCTATAATGAGCATTCTAAATGCACGTTTTTACTCAATTGGAAATATTTTTGACAAAATTTTTTTAAACAAAATTAAACTTTTAATTTTGTATTGCTTCTTTTTTTATTAGCTTCTCTATGATCGATATTAGCGATTTGGCTGTTACAGATATTTATTATATCTAGAAAAATTTAGGGGCCCCCTAAAGGCCGAGGGTTGAAGGGCTGTATGCCGAGGGCCCCGATGAGGATGATGATTAAAAAACAAATTAATAATGCTAATAAAATTGAATTGTTACCTCTGTTGTTATGCGTTTAAAACAAATGAATAAATATCGGTAGACCGCATACCGCCAAATCGCCGCCATTTTTTTTATCAATGTCATTGTCATTGGAGAGCATTGGTAGAAAAAGAGGAATATGTATTACATGATTTTTTAGGAATAGTGGAAAATGTTGCCCAAAACTAACCACATTTAATAAATAGTTAAATATATCTTTCAGTACAGGCTTGGGAATGGAACTCTTCTCAGACATTCGTCAATCAAAGACCTGGGAATTCTGTTCGACTTCAAATTTAGATTCAATTCACATGTATACGAAGTATATAATAGAGCTTCACGAACGTTGGGCTTTGTCTTGAGAAATTCTCATTACATACCTTAGTAAACAGGTTGCTATACGATACATTGGTTCGGAGTTTACTTGAATCAGGATCTATCGTCTGGGCGCCATATGTCGCTATGAATATCCTAAGACTAGAGAAAATCCAGAAGAAATTCTTAAGATATCTCTACATGAGGGAATTTGGATTTTATACGAGCCCAACGCATGGATTGAGGGTTGCCTTGGGTATGTAACTCTCAAGAAAAGAAGATCTCTATACTTGGCAAAGCACTTCTTCAAGCTGTTGGTTGGCGCAGTACATAACCCCCTTGTACTGTGCGAGTTGCCCTTATGGGCGCCACCTCACTACCATATCGAGCTCGTTCGCGTGTGCTATTTCTTCCGCCAAATGTGAGGACAGGTGCTCTGGGATACTCTCCGGTGACCTCAACTACTTGATTAATCATGTTGATATTTTCGATATGAAGTATCGCCATTTTGTTGACCCGTTGTATGAGATTTTATAATTTCGTACAAATGCTTTTATACTAGCAAGAAAACGTTGTAAATGTCAAAGAGTTAAAGATAATTCTTTTATTTTAATGGTTTTACTAGAAGTAAGAATACTAAGGATTGATTCAAAAGGCTAAAATTTGCGAATTCTGAATGGAAATCATAAAGTATATCTTTCATTGACTGGATTTCAGATAGATAGAAAAAGAAGGACTAATTTTAATGAGACGTCTTCCTCCTAAAGACCGCAGCCAAGTCCTGACCAGCGTCGGTTAACCGAATTTGTCACTCATGTCACTCAATAACCGCGCTAAAAACTTCAGACAGGCAATTTATTTATACACGTACAGTTTTTGCACACATGTGCAGAGCCGCGCGATCGCGTTCCCGCCCACCGTACCCCCGGGCGTTATTTTTTTCGCTCCATTGTAATGAAGCAAATTATCTCCAAGTATTTCTGTCCCGCGGCCCACACTTTTATTTTTTCCGACTGTGTCGCAGCAATACGTCTTTATTTGATATTTTGTCGATGTTGCAAATCGGGCCGTGCACCAAAATTGATTCTGGTTACAGAATCACAATGTGTCATGTACCACCGGCCCATTGTGTCAAACAAATCGCGCACTCTGATATTGTAAAATATTGGTACAAATGAAAATTGATGTATCCACCCACGTCGGCGGTGAATGTGGAACACCTGGAGGTGTTCTGTTCATTGATTCCCACGGCCAGATTCGAGCAGAAGCGAGCTTAATTGAATTATTAGCGAAAATAGTTGAAAAAAAACAAGCGTATCAAGGGCAATGAGATTGAAAATATTAAAAGAATCCATCCAACGTTTCATAATGTATTTAAAACCCCGATCTATCGTTTTATTACATCCCGCCAAAACAATTTAATATAATTCTGCATTAATCGTTTTCCGTCTAACGTTATCCTCAATCTATCGTCTTATTAAATTAAATTATGGTCCCTTGACACATTTAAACCAGCCGCCGAAAAACCTTATGGTTCCTGTCAGTTGCGGATTTAGCACTTATGAGGCCCCAGGCGCAATTCAATTTTGAGGCCCCAACCTCTCAACATATTTTTACTACCCCTACACCCTATAATGTGCATTCTACGCGCATCTAAGTTCATTTGATTAGTTTTCTGTTTAAAATACAATATTATAATATCACATAAATTTATGTAAAAAGACAGAAAGAAAAACAAAATTAAACTTTTTAAAGTTGTTATTGTTACTACTCTTTTTTTTATTAGCCAGCTAGCGTTATTTATTTGTTATTTCAATTAAGTGAATACTGCTAAATTATTACTTAGTTTTGTTATTTAAAAAAATATTAGTAAAAAAAAGTTTAGAGAATTTTGAGGCCCAAGGCGCGCGCCTTATGCGCCTAGGGGAAAATTCGCCACTGCTTCCTATCCCCGGAGGAAAGTAAATATGATATCCTCAGCCACGCCAAACTCACCCCATACGGGGGTCGACTTGATGAGCCGGATAAGAGGACTCCGCAAGATTGGGAGCGACTCCACACCCGATTCGCATATACACTTGCAGTGAGCTTCGGTTTTCACGTCACGAAATGAAGAATCGGTTCCCTCTCTGCCATTCTCACGCCCAGCATGAAAGGTCCCCGGAGGAAAGGCAAACTAAGGCTGAGGTGGTTGGACTGTGTACAAAAGAACGCTGCATCATTTGAAACTTATCGGAAGATGGAGCGACGTAGCGGCTGACCGAATAAAATGAAGAACATTGTTTTGGATGAGGCCAGGATTTTACAATAGAACTGTTGCGCTTATTTTAGCAGTGATTTAAAATCCTAGACTGGTTATATAATTAATGTACAACCTTAAAACTCCTAAAGAAATGTAGTCACTTTTTAACGTGTGGATCAGTTGATCTCGTCGTAGTTGAGCTCGCATTCAATTTTTTTTAATTAACAATGTGAATCATTTTTAATTAAGAATAAAATATCCCACGTGAAAACGTCATAACTCTACCCGAGTGCAAATAATTCACGAAAGTGCAATTCAGTTTTAGCTAAAAGAATGAAATCTGTGAGTCAATCGAAAAGTGCGATAAATTGTTAAGGAAAACTATCGAAATAAAAGGAGTTAAAATTTTTTTTCCAGGAATCATAAACATGGACATATATCTGTATATTCTAGTTTGTTGAAAAATAGCAGACAACTACAGTGATGTGCACCAAAACACAACCACTCCACGGAAAGAGAATCTTCCCGCATTTACCGTGTTTTTTTGCATATTTTTTAATCGTATATGTAAAAAAAATAGTGTTATGGCCAAATGTGCCGCGCAACCAATAAACAATATCCGCCATTTTGATTGTTTTGACGTTTCATCGCTACTGTAATGGCGTGCAACTTTAGTGTTTTGTGATAAATACAAAATGCATACATAATAAATTTAAATAAATTGGAATAATTTATTGGTATGTTTTAATTTAAATAACAATTCATACACCTTTAAATATAAATTAATGTTAAATTTTTATTCCCATGTTTGAAATTTAACTGATATTTAACATAAAAAAACTGACTTATTTCATATTCTGATGAAGAGAGGGACATGTTTTGTAACATTCATTTTATTTTAACAGTTCATAATAATTGCCCTTAACTCAAAATGCAGTAAGACCGGTGATCTCATTCGAAACGAAATTGGCGGAGACATGTCAAGGATTCGATATTTTTGAGAAATCAATAAGTCCAAATGGCACGGGGCGTACTTGAACCGCAAAAATTGAATAATGAACTGTCGGCTCCCTTTTGATCGGTAGATATTACACGGCGATTACAATTGACTCATTCATCCGATTTGTTCTCGCTCTCGCACACACATGAAAGTGGTCCAGTTTTCAGCTCGCTTTTTTTTATTATGGCCAAACGAAAGCAAAATCTGGGCGTGTCCAACGTCGAGCCGAGTCCTGCGCCGCGGTATAAATTTGGCCGGTTTGAAGAACCAATTGTCATAAGTCTTCGGTTGCTCCAAACCTCGACAACTCAAATCCAACGATGGCATTCAAAGTGAGTTTTTGAATCCGAATCCGTTCGGGCGCCGCCGCCATATTGTATCGAACCTTTACGGCCAGCTACTCCGCGCAAAATAAACACCCCCTAACGTGACTTATAATAAAAATAATTTGGAATAAATGAAGATAAATTAGAAACTTGAGTACATTTCAGAATATTAAAATTTATTTTAAAATAATATTTAATTACATTTTTCCGAACTTTTATATCTTCTCGTTTATTTGACGATGGATAAATATTGTAGTTACCTACATGCCATGACACTGATTTATCGACTTATTTATTTATTTTATTTCTCTTTTTCAGCTGGTAGTTTTGTTCAGCGTGTTGGCTGCCGCCAACGCTGGTTTGATCGCTGAGCACGGTGGATACATCGGCGCTCAAGTCCCGGCCATCACCACCGGACACCAGAACATCCTCCGCAGCCACGGCAACCTCGGACAAGTGTCCACCTACTCCAAGACCATCGACACCCCGTTCTCCAGCGTCAGCAAGTCTGACGTCCGCGTGAGCAACCCCGGAATCGCCGTCCACGCCGCTTATGCCGCTCCCGCCCACTACGCCGCTCCCGCTCCAGTCGCCTACGCCGCTCCAGCTCACGTAGGATACGCCGCTCCAGCTCATGTAGGATACGCCGCTCCAGCCCAGTTTGCCGCTCCAGCCCACTACGCCGCTCCAGCTCCCCTCGCCTACGCCGCTCCCATCGCCAAGGTAGCCGCTCCAGTAGCCTACGCTGCCCCAGCCCACTATGCTGCCCCAGCCCAATACGCCGCTCCAGCATACGCCGGACACGGATACGACGCTCACGCATACGCCGCTCCCATCGCCAAGGTCGCCTCCCCAGCCCTTTTGGGAGTCGCTTACTCCGCTGCCCCCGCCGTATCCCACATGACCTACTCCAACGGTTTGGGACTCACCTATGCCTGGTAATTCAACAGCACCCCGAACAAGTCTGAAGTTCCTATATCTCCCCACAATCCCCTCTGTCGTCCCTTTCCTTCCTTCTCCGCCGATTTTTCACTGCTGTGTAAATAATTTATTATTTTCGTTGTTCTTATGATTTCACTATTTATTGTACACCTATTTATTTCCAATAAAAGTTAGCATGTAAAATTAATTATTTTATTACATATTCCATATTTTATATCAGCAATTTTAAGATGTTAGTTTTAAGAAAAAAATATTTCCATAGAAAAGAATTACTTACATAAAATTTTTAATTTGTTGGATAATTAGGTAAATTAGCTTATTATTTTTTCCCTTTAATGCTAAATACAAGTATAGAGATGAAAAAATACATTTATGAAACCAAAATAACAGTAAGTACTTGCATAAATTATAAATAGAGAAGGAAAAAATAATATAAACCTTATTTTTTCTAAATAAGAAGAATTTTTGTTAAAAAAATTAACCCTATAATATTAATACAAACTAAACAAAATAAAATTAAAGACGAAATTATATCTTACCCGATAAATTCATTGTTCGTTGACAGCCACTATGCGTCTAATCATTATAAAGAATTTCACAATTAAAAAAAAGGATAAGGGATATAAATAAAAACCACATTTCTTTGAGTAATACAAATCAATCATGGAGATCATTTAAAATCTCAACATGGAGAAGTTTTTAAAGCAACCAATGGTTGTTTTGATTGGTTGTGAGAACGATTAAAACCCTTGCAAAGTCATATTCATCTTTTAACAATTTGTGGTGGCAACCGAAGGTGGCGATATAGACAATATTCAGACGTAATCAAATCATATGCCGAACCCTTAAATATTAGAAACTGCTAGAAATTGATGCCATACTATGTCCCAAGAAAATGACTTCTCGCCTGTAGTGTCCGGCGCCTGTGTGCAGAGGTTCAATTAGCGCCCCTGTAGGTCACATGTGTTTGAAAAGACGAACTAATGGCAATCACTTATTTTGTCATAAATTATTTAATGCCGATTTTAAGAATTGTAATTCATTTGACTAATTTATCCCTCTTGGGGGATAAAATTGATCCCTCTTAATTATCCGGTGCCTGTGTGCGCCGCACAATCTGGCCATATGGTCGGGGCGCCTCTGCATGATGTTAGAAGAAAACGAGAAAGATCACGAGCGAGTAACGAGTGTTGTAACGGATTATTTGACATTTATTGGCATAATAAATATAAAAAGACCAGACAAGGGAATCTAAATTATTTTTTGCAACGTCGAAAATATTTTTTTATTATTTAAATACGTTTATTTCATTAACGGGTCCATCACGGCGGCTCTAAACCAACGCCGCTGGGCGATGGGGTATATTTTGTATGAAATTAATGTATGAAAATAGACCCCAAAAATTTAAAGCAAGAATTGATAAATTCTTCGACAATACCTTGACATTTAATTTTTTTTTCATGATATGCTTCATAATTTGGACTATATTTTCGAGAGTCGAGATGACGTGCGCCGCGACATGGCATGTTATTTCTCCACTGGCACAGCACGATATTTTTTTTCGCTCCCTCTTGCACATGCGCATAAAAAACATTGTAAAACAATATTGTTGTTTTTTCGCAATTTCGGACAATAAAGTTCAATGATTATTTATATTTTTTCTTTAGACTTTTTAAATGAATTCAAAAAGTTTGGGACATGTAGGAATTATATTAAAAAAGTTATTGGACCAGAAACTTGTGGTCCCAAATAGACCCCATCGGCACGGCTAGGTTAATAAAGTTTTTTTTCGAATTTTTAAATGTTTTTTTTTAAACCTTCTCTTGATTATCGTTATCTTGTCCAGAAGGTATCCCTCACGATCAACCTATACTTAACTATATACTTACTTTTTCTATTATTTTCAGGAATGATTTATATATGAAAATCAAGGACGGTAATCTTTTTTGTTGATCTGAAGAATTAATAGTAATGACATTTAATGATAAGACCTTCGGTTATTTGGGAGAAATCCAAAGGAACAAATACTAAATAAAGAAACTATTAGTGATACACTTCGGTTATTTGGGACACGATTCCGCTTAATTGGGATATTTGTAATTCAACATATAGTGTTCTGTACTATTTACTAATTGTTACATAATGTTTTTGAATTAAATATTGAAATCAAAAAATTTTGAACAATTGCTATTCTACAATAAGAAAAGACAGGTTACAACTGTGGATGTGTGTGGATTATTTTTTTAATTATTGCTATTATAATTGTTTGTTTTTTAGTTATTTTTATTAGTAACTTTTATTTTGTTATTCTTTCATCTCCATGTGTTTTTATAATATATACTTTATATTATATTTTATAATATAACCACTTCATAATAATTAATTAATAGAATAGGTTAAGAAATGCTTTTTTTCAAATCTACATTTGTGCAAAGCGCTTAATTATGACAACATTTTGGGGGCGATGTGTCCCAATTAAGCGGAATCTATTATAAATATCTTATTTTACTATAAACCAAACCATATTTAGATGAAAAATTTACGAGATAAGATGTCTAAATGGATTGTAAATGTTTAAAATCAATTATCGTTGCTTAACAAATTTATCCGAATAGATCTAACATAACTAGTTAAAAGCTCACAGTATCGAAAGTCATCTATGATTCATATTCACCATTTTTTTCTCTTTCAAAATATTTCTCAGAATTTCGATTTGATTAGTTAACGATTGTTTTAACAGCGCCAATTAATCGGAACATACGATTAAATAATGGCATGCCATTTCGCACGACGATGACTAACGGCACGTTGCATTATGTGTAATTTAAATAAATCTACAAATATGACACATAAAAAATAATTGTAAATTAACCAGATCAAGGAGAGCTATTGGTATTATGCTCTAGAGGCGCAGTATGACATGCGTTTTAATATTCAGGACATTTTTTTTGTTAAATAGTGTGTGTAAAAGTAAACAACCGAGTATTATCAAATTATCTCAAATAATTTATTAAATAAAAATAAATAAATAGAAGAATCAGTACAACAGGATAGAAGATTTAGTAACAATTTTGTAGAAGAAAGGTTTTTTGGGAAATATCAGACTTGTTCGGGGTGCTGTTGAATTACCAGGCATAGTTGAGTCCCAAACCGTTGGAGTATGTCATGTGGGATACGGCGGGGGCGGCGGAGAAGGCAACTCCTAAGAGGGCTGGACCAGCAGCTACTTTAGCGATGGGAGCGGCATAGTGAGCTGGGGCGGCATAGTGAGCTGGGGCAGCATATTGAGCTGGGGCAGCATAGTGGGCTGGAGCGGCATAGGCGACTGGGGCAACTACTTTAGCGATTGGGGCAGCATATTGAGCTGGGGCGGCGTAGGCTGGAGCGGCATAGTGAGCTGGAGCGGCATAAGCTGGAGCAGCATAAGCTGGAGCAGCATAAGCTTGGGCAGCATAAGCTGGAGCAGCATAGTGAGCTGGAGCGGCGTAAGCGGCGTGGAGAGCTACTCCGGGGTTGCTGACGCGGACATCAGACTTGCTGACGCTGGAGAACGGGGTGTCGATGGTCTTGGAGTAAGTGGAGACTTGTCCGAGGTTTCCGTGGCTGCGGAGGATGTTCATGTGTCCGCTGGTGATAGCCGGAGCTTGAGCGGCGAAGTATCCACCGTGCTCAGCGATCAAACCAGCGTTGGCAGCAGCCAACACGCTGAACAAAGCTAACAGCTGAAAACAACAAATAATATTATAATGCAATGTTTCAGAAATATCAAGTATAACTGAACGAACTTACTTTGAATGCCATTTTGGGATAAGTTGTCAGTTTGTTGTTGTAAAACAAAGTGATACGGTGCGTTGTCCGCGTAAAGTTTTTATACCCTGGTGGTCACTGGTTCTGGGGCGGGGCTATCTCTCGGCTGTTCGATAGCTTCGGGCTGTTAACCTTGAACATGTTGACAAACTTTATCTACAGCGGCGTATGTGTATCAAGATTATGAAAACAAGAGCACTTTCGCGGCCTTACATGGCCGTTGGTTCGCACGGGATGCCACATTTGATGATAAACCGCACTCTGGACCACTTTTGGCGCGAAACAATCCTTGATATTTGGCAACACCGGTGAATGGACAACGCGACGTCATCGCGCATAATGAGACCGAATTTAAATTATACGCGTGCGCGGTGGAACCTCTATATTCGTCACGATTTGCTGAATAAAAAATGGCACATTATTTTTTATAGTGTCAAAAAAATAAAAAAAATATATTTTTATAATTTCGTGGACTGTGTAAGTCCAATTGTCATAATTTTTATTGTGTTGATACACTTTTCCCTGATGTATCTTGACATTAGTAGCCATATTTAATAGTTTTCTTATTGTTGACTATAGAAAATGTTACCAAAATATGGAAAATATCGCCGTAGTGATGAATCGGGCTATACCAAAATTTTAAAAAAATCGCACACAAAGCATCACAATATTTTGTTTTTGCTTTTAATGAAATATTAATTAAAATAATGCGACGAGCATATTTTTTTTCAAAAATATCAAGAAAACTTCGCAAGAATGCTTCAGAGATTATGCTTCTACTTTGTGTGCCTTGTCTGTTTTAGGACATATTTGATATTCTGACCCTTGTTTTTTCCATAAATTTGACGATTTTTGGCGAGATGGAACAATTCTGGAGCTGTCAACCCGCTCCAGTAGCGAATGTTGCGGAACCACGACATGTTCTTTCTTCCCAACTACCGTTTATTTTCTACTTTTCCTTCCATCAGGGGTAGCCATATGCTTAGATTGTGCGGCACACACGGGCGCAAGATTAGGGACCACCTTTTTCATAAAATGATTTTTCATTGTATATGCCCCAATTAAAGTTCTGCACCCAGGCGCTGGACAATGTCGGGCCTCGTTTTTATGTTTTTTCGGTATCCATAAGTTCCTTGTGAAGTAGTTGGAGTATTCTTCGGTAGCACCACATTTCAATCGCTTCCAGCCGACTATTGTACGTTACCAGCAACATCCGTGTTCAAAAATTCAGAAATTGCTAAAAGAGACGACAATAACAACCATTTAAAAAAAAATAGCGGATAAAACTCATTATGAATAGAGATTTCAGTCTTAAAATTCATCGAAAAAAAACCATTTACCAAATAAATCAAGAAAAAGTGACATAATTGGATAATAAATAAAATTAAAAACTATTGATAAACAGAAATCCATAGTTCGCAGGATAACTAGAGAGGAAACTATCAGATTACTACGAGATCAACACAACATACTCTAAAACAGTGCTTCCCAATTATTTTCATGTCACGGCCCCCTAAATCTGAAAGAATTAA
>JAGXCT010034180.1:11875-54431 GCA_022495035.1 Philopotamus ludificatus
TACTTCACTAAGATACAGTAAAACTCCGTGCACTGAATACATCTCTTTGCACAAATGCTAAATATTCTTGTTTCTAATTTATTCTTATTTGTCCTTATTTTTCTTTTTTATTCTTATTTATTCTCATTTTATTATTATTTATTCTTATCTTTTCTTATTTATTCTGATTTTATTATTTTTTATTCTTATTTTTTCTTATTTTTTTCTTATTTATTCTCATTTTATAATTATTTATTCTGGTTTTATTCTTATTTTATTCTTATTTATTCTTATTTTTTTCTTATTTATTCTGATTTTTTTTAAATGGATTAATCAATTCCTTTTGTTGTTGTTCAAAGTTCCCAACAGAAAAGCGCATGCGCTTACATCATCTTCTCGGTGTATATAAATATGTTTTCATATGTGTTATTATATAACAGACTTAAATATATACATTTCTTAAATATGCTATGTGGAAAAATATTCATTAATAAATATTTGTACTTTGTACTGAATATTTTCGCGGCCCCCGCGAGAAATCCTGCGACCCGCCAGAGGGCCGCGGGCCATAATTTGGAAAGCACTGCTTTAAACCATCAACCATCTGGAATTAAAAAGGAATGCAAGACATTTACTGACTAGTAAATATAAATTAGTAATTTTATATGACATTCTACATATTTTTGGAAGCCTAAAACAAATGTCCAATCAGGGGCGCGCCGTCCATATGATCAGATTGTGCGGCGCACACAGGCGCTAGAAGATTAAATGCGCCAAGAGGCGCCAAGAGGGGATAAGTTGTAAAATATTAAATATTAATTCATTAATATGAATCCATCAGAGAAAAACATCCATCAATTGCCGATAAAACCGAGAAAACGAAATTAATATAAACAAAAAAGGAGACAATATAATATTTTAAAATCTGTAGATTCCATACATATTTATTTAAGTTGCACCATGGCTTCCATCCTTTCTCTTAAGTAACAAAATAATTTATGAAACTTAGTAAGTAACTCACGTATACGAATAAATTCATTTTTTATTTAATTATATGTGGATTTAAATATAAAAAAATATTTGAAGATAATAACACATCGTTTCCAAGAACCAGAGGTGAAAAATCTATTTATTTAAATACTTTGACAGTCAATTGTGTATCTTGGAAGACCCACTAGCTAAGATGTTGATACTACTGATGTAGAAGAATTAGTAGAGCTTCATAATGAACAAACAGCTGGAAAAATGTAGGATACTTTGTCTGTTGAAATTTGCATTCATCAAATGCATGTGTTAATTAATATTACTTTGGTTTTCGAAGGTTTAATTAATATGTCGTGACATTTGACAATGTGAAAAGCGTTGTTTGAGCAACTTTTTCAATAGGAAGCTCGTATAAAATCTAGGTCATCTCGCAAATGCATCAATATTTATACGAGTACATTCCAAGGGCGTAAAAAGCCAGCCAACCCAAGGTAAAGGACGCGGCTGCTCGAATAAAGCGTTCTTCTCCCATACCCAGTGGTAGATTGCGCACTGCAGACACGGTTATATGATTCGAAACGACCACCGTGTCAGATTAACAATTTGCCTTTGTGACATTGATGTGAAAACTACGTGTATGCCTTATGTCTTATTACGCAACCGCACAGCCGTAATACATATTTAATTCATTCTAGAAATTGGACAGCACCGTGCAGATCGCAGGTGTGGCTCGTAATTTTGGCAAAGCCATTTTATGCTTTTGATATTTAAGCCGACGATAAACATGTGTGATAAAATGTATTCGTGATATATCCATAATTTAAAAAAAAACCAAATGTAATAAACCTAATTTAATTTGTTTTATACTGGGATTTATTTATTTTAATATATTATAGAATTAAGCTACATTATTTATATAACTCAATAACCTGAGTTATTGACTAATTTTAAATTCATATTTTTTTGCATATTTTGATCCTGAATGTGATCCTGAATGTGTAAATATTAACCTATTTTTTCCGACAATACTTTTTTTCTAGCCTAATTGTTTGTTTGTCGTCTAAGGATCGTGACCATTATGACTCTTGAGGATCCTCTGGCACAACAAGCTTCACCAGAGAAATTCTTTGATCCTCTCCAGATCGGGAATCGCGGATAGCTGATTGCTCGAGCTATTAAGTACATTTTTTTCTTAAATAATATTACATCTAAAACAATTAATGCGTTTGAAGGTTAATGTTTCGTTACTCATAGTAGTATTTCAATACGTTAATCTTAAAAATATCGAAAAGTGCTGAAGGGGATTTAAAGATATAAGTTAAGAGGATTAAAAAATAAAAAAAAATCATTATAATTTCTTTCTAGAACTAATTCATTTCATAGAATCTTCGACAATGGAGATTATTAATTTATTTTTGTCGTATACCCAAAAATTACAATTTCATATGAGCTAAATAATACTTAACTATTAATGACTTCCTTGAGGCCATCCTTTTTTTAAGACTGTAGTTATAGACTACTAGTGGTGGATTTCCCCTTGGGCGCATAAGGCGCGCCTTTGGAATCTCAAAAATTTAAGGAGCCTCTACGTTCAGCTTGTAATTTGATTTTTTTATTATTTAAATATATTTTTTTCATAACAAAAATAATTAATAATTTAGCAGTATTGCCAAAATTAAATTGACAAATGAATAACGCCGGCTATGACATGTTTTTCGGATCGCTACCATAACGGTCATATTTCCAACCATATTTATTTATTTATTTATCGTAAAAAAAAGCAAAGCGTTATTGCCATTACAGATGAACCCTGATCGCCAATCACGCATAAAAACATAGTAATAAAACAATCAATGAAAAGTAGAAATATGAAAAATATAAAATAACAACAACAAAAAAGTAAATAATAGATAGATAGTATGCAAGGATAATAAAAAAATGTCAAAATGTCGTCATTAATTAATCCGTTATATGAAATAATATAATCTCATATAAAAGATCAATGAAATGGCGATATTTAGCATCAAATATATCTACATATGCACTAACTGTTCCTCAGACCATGATCCATGGAATCTGGCGCGTAGCTACCTTAAGGCAAAACGATGCAATGCATCGGGGTCCTCGACATACAGCCCTTCAAGGGTCCTAATCCCTCAAGGAGCCTCTGATTTTTTCTAAAAATTATAAATACTTGTATAATACCGCGGCCCTCCATTAATTTCATATTATTTATGTATAGAGCAGTGGGGTATAGCGAGGAGTAAGTGTCGCCGCTTTACAAAAAGCACTCCTAAAAGTTGGCAGAACTGGATTTTGGCAGTTGTGGATTGTTCCTAGGGTTGGCTGAACTGTATTTCTCCTAAGGTTGACAGAATTGATTCTCCCCTGAAGTTTACAGGACTAAATTTATTCTGCTGGCAATAGTTGGATTCCTCTTGAGGTTGGCAGAACTGGATTTATAGTTTAGTGTTTTATAGTGTTGTGTGTAGTGAAAATATTGCGCTGGGGGAATACTAAATCTGCCACCGGACTGTTCTGTAAACAAGGTGATTGTATATATGTTCGCAAACACAATATTTCTGACGTTTGCCAACGTCGCAAAATTGTAAATTGTAAAATTTACTTATTTGTAAAAATATTTGTTTGGTTTTTTTTATTAATAATATCGTGGCTGATGAGTAAGAGTCATCTATTGAGTAGTCTTTTATTGTCCAAGTTTATTTTCCGCGTTTAAATTGTTAAATCTAATCTAAAAACCAACCGCAAATGCTGATAAGTGCCACATGTAATACTTACTATGTATATTTAACAACGATGTACAAAAAAATAATATATAAGGTTTTAATTATATAACTGGTTTGTTTTAAGATATAAAAAACTGCTTATTAAATTAATAAAAATATGTCTATCAACATATATGAATTATGTCATATTAAATGTATATTTTTTAATTATGATTCAGAATTTTTTAACATCTGTTATATATAACATGCATTATATATAAAATTAATTTAAATGAACGATATTTAATATAGCCTTAATTTATAGACTTAAAGTTAAAAAATATTTTATACAACGCGATATTACATTTGCTTATTCTCTCAATTGGAAATATTATAAAAAATATAATATTTAAATATACATTTATTTAATAAATATTCATTGTGTTATTTTTAACAAGTGCTTAATATTTCTATGGTTATTATTCGATTGGAATTCGCAATATTGAATAATATCAACATGTTGTTTATGCCGCTTTATCGTCGATTAGGGCCAACGCTCGTGTAGTTGGCAGCACTGTCACACTCGGCTTCCGCCGGAATAGTTCTTTCTGCGCGTGGCCGCTGCCAGGTACGTTTGCTTCTCCGACTGTTTGCCCCCGAGCCCCGGTTAAGTGGCTTAAATCTGTGCTCGGGCTAAGCCTCGGGGCTTCCCCGTTATTAGCGTGCCCCGCGGCACCCGCGTCGCGTCGTCGCCACCACGTGGTCGTCACCACGTGGGCCGCTGTCACGCTCTCTCGCACCTCCACTTGACGGGGCTGTAGTTGGAGATTGTTGACGTTACGTCTTTACGTTTCAGTATCCTGAGCGTCAGCCATGCCACAAAATGAGCACATCGAGCGGCACCGGAAGCTCCACGGGCGGAGGCTCGACTACGAAGAGCGCAAGCGGAAGAGAGAAGCCCGTGAGCCCCACAAGCGAGCCGAGAAAGCCCGCAAGCTTCGCGGCATCAAGGCCAAGCTCTTCAACAAAGAGCGACGCAATGAAAAGATCCAGATGAAAAAGAAGATCAAGGCCCACGAGGAGAAAAAGGTTAAGAGCAAAACCGAAAAGGTATCCGAAGGAGCCGTGCCCGCGTATCTGCTCGACAGAGATGTCCAATCCCGAGCCAAGGTTCTATCGAACATGATCAAGCAGAAGAGAAAGGAAAAGGCCGGAAAATGGGACGTCCCGATACCCAAAGTCAGAGCACAGTCAGACGCTGAAGTATTTAAAGTAATCACGTCCGGAAAGACAAGAAGAAAGGCATGGAAGCGCATGGTGACGAAAGTAACGTTCGTCGGCGAAGACTTCACTAGAAAACCCCCTAAATTTGAACGTTTCATCAGACCGATGGGTCTTCGGTTTAAGAAGGCACACGTCACTCATCCCGAATTGAAAGCGACGTTCTGTCTGCCGATCATAGCCGTCAAGAAGAATCCCAGCTCGCCGATGTACACGAGTCTCGGCGTTATTACGAAAGGAACAGTGATCGAGGTTAATATATCCGAACTCGGCTTAGTGACGCAATCCGGCAAGGTTGTTTGGGGCAAATACGCCCAAGTTACGAACAATCCGGAGAATGACGGTTGCATTAACGCTGTTTTACTAGTATAAGTCTTTGTAATTCTGATATAATAAGTCTCTGTATATATTATTTTTAATAAACTAGGCTATGACTGTGATTTAATTCTTTTATTTACGATATTTCCCCTCCGATGTTGTTACGCTCGTTCCGTTGCTCATGTAGATTGTTTATTTATAGCTGCCATCATGCAGATCTTCGTGAAGACCCTCACGGGGAAGACCATCACCCTTGAGGTCGAGCCTTCGGATACTATCGAAAATGTCAAGGCCAAGATCCAAGACAAAGAGGGAATCCCCCCAGATCAGCAGAGGTTGATCTTCGCGGGAAAGCAGCTCGAAGACGGGCGCACGCTCTCCGACTACAACATCCAAAAGGAGTCGACCCTCCATCTCGTATTGAGACTGAGAGGCGGAGCCAAGAAACGCAAGAAGAAGAATTACTCCACCCCCAAGAAGATCAAGCACAAGAAGAAGAAGGTCAAGCTAGCCGTATTGAAATATTACAAGGTAAATATTTCATCGTACGACGCAACACCGTCATCGTCGTTCTCACGCAGACGTAATATATTTTAATCAACATATTTTCAGGTCGACGAAAACGGAAAAATTCACAGATTGAGACGTGAATGTCCCGAGGAGAGGTGCGGCGCCGGAGTGTTCATGGCCGCCATGGAGGATCGTCATTATTGCGGAAAGTGTGGATACACTCTAGTATTCTCGAAGCCTGAGGAGAAGTAAATTCTCCGACCCCATTTTACCGTGTATGACGGATTTATGTTCTCAATAAATAAAATGTAAATCCCGATACGGTGAATGTTTTTTTTTTATTTAATATTATTTCCTCGTTTAATCCTACAATTGATGCAAATGATTTGTAAGTATCGGAAGAGTAGAATAAAATTACCGACGATTTACTATGATATAAATCAATGTCACGATTTGTAGGTAACATACATATTATTACGACAATATAAGTTATCTGTGACTTAGTTAAGTTAGCACTCGGATATATCAACTTTCCATGAATTCGCGGAATTCTTTATGAATGAGAAATCTATTACCTACAAATGTTTATAAAAATATGTAGGTAGTGCGTATGGATTAATTTATTTAATGCCATCTATCCTTTCGTTGAAATAATAAATAATATTTAAAAAATTACCAGTGTCATGGCTTGTAGGTAACATACCTCAGTTTGACGGGGAATGTAAGTGTGAGAGACACATTCCCTTTGCATCTTTAGAATCTTTATATGGTAATCATCCATCGTAGCTAAATAAAAATGAAATAATCTCGGTTTATTAACATTTTTGAAAACTGATTGATGGCACATTTAAATAAATATAAGTTTTTGAATAATGAATTTTAATAAAAATCATATTCATGAGGACTGGAAGAGTAATTAATTTGAGAATCTTGCTGTTATCTCATAGCGTCGGTGGTATGAAACTCGGGACGTTAACTGCATTTTACTTTATATGTTGCTAATAAATAACATGGAACATATATTATAAAAATAACATGGAATATATATCAAATGATGCGTCGGCGATTGGAAATTAATTCGTTAAATGAAAACATTGGGGTATGTTACTCTCTTAGATAAAGGCCCGTCGATGTCTGAATGAACACGGAAACTATGGATTGATGATGATGCTGGAACAAATAAGCGGTATGCGTAGATCCGGAATGTATTCACTTTCGTTATATATTAATCTTGATTCTAACGATTATGAAAGTAGTGCTAGAAAATGTAACAATATTAATGTTCAGCAGTTCAGATATTTTTATGGGATCTAATCTATTTAATTAATTAATCATTCCGAGAAGTATCCTTCGGATGGATAAAATAGATCTGTCGATAGATATACAAAATTTTCTTACAGCTTCTAGAGAAAGTAGTGAATCCTTTTTTTTTATAAAAAAGTGATGTTCATGATGCACGGAATGCGGCTCAGATTATGGTGAGTATAAATTGTATTCTAGAGAAAATGATTCTAGCACGGTGATAGCAAACCCTTCGATCGCGCTCTCAAAATTAAGAAAAACCTAAATGATCACTTATCAATATATGTCGGTTGACTTTTATTGGTTTTAATATTATTTATAATGCCGAGAATAGTCTCAGAAAAATATATAGAGTAAAATAAATAAAGTCTTCACTAGATAGCTTTGTTAATTCTCTTTGTTTATTTTAGTACCATGATTCTTACCGATATGAAATTTTAACCTCGAAATTACAAGCATGGTCCTTTAGTTTGATTTCTTGGATAAAGATCCTCGTTAAACGATGCATGTCGGGTTTGCTATCGCTACTAATCTAGAGTTTAACTTATCATAAATGGATTTCAAAATAAATAAAAGAATATTTCAATCAAAATATGGTCTTTTTATTTATTTCTTTAGAATTTTATGCTAAAAAACCTACATCATTCACGTTAGAGATGACGATAAAATCTTTCCTATGAAAGAAGTGAAGAAGAGAACTAACCCTACTAAGTAATTTCGATATCACAAACCTTTTCCACTCTGCATATTTCTGTTTTTATTAATCTCTTCCTGTGACTTCCAACCAGTTGAATAACTAGTCTATCTACAAATCACATGTCGGTGGTTTTTAGGTTCTTTTTAGCTTATTATCTATAGGTTCCACACAGTTAGAATATTTGGCCCTACTATTCTATTAACGATAATAAAATGAATTATTTTTTGAGAAAAATTATTAGACAAAGGGTACGAATCTTTTGACAAATTTTAAGTTCTTGATGACGGATTAATGAATGTTGAATTCTCTTCATTGCTAGAGGATGCACATTTCTTTCGTTTGTGAGGGATGATTTCACTTCCACTATCTGTGTCTATATTATCAATATTTCCATAATTTTTTGGCCATTTTTCACAATTCTAAATGAATGTGCTATTAATAATCATTCGTTATCTTTCACAATCATCACTATTATAAGTAACATTATCAAACGTAAAAGAGCCATCATCACTACTATCGAAATAATCGTTGAATTTTAAAACTAAAGTTTAATTATTTATATTATTTTTCATACTTTACTATTTAATTATAAACACTATTTCACTGATTTTACTGTTACACTATTTTTATCTAATAATTATGTATGTAATGGAATTAAAAAAATAATAGTTCCACAATACAAAAATAGGGTCACAGTACACAGCTTCGGACAACTTTCCGATATGAAGAAACCGACTGACGGCTCCAAAAATATTGGCACATGCAAAATATCGATAAATGCATACATATTTTTGAGAATTAATTACGCGTAACTATAAATTTAAATAAAAAAATGGTGAGTTACTCCACATTTTGCAACCCTTCTCGACACTTAGAAGCAATACTATTTCCTAAAATTTAGTTGCATTCCATTGAAATCGGCGCATAAACTTATTCCGTCTTTGGGCCATAACTGCTGGCCTACCAACCTCACTAGAGCCAACAGTTATAGCCTTCAGAGAGGAAAGGGTTAAATATGTGGTTGTCTCTTCCATCACGGCAACTCAAAAACAACCACGTCGTTCGAAAGATACCCCAAGCATTTCAAGCAGGGCTGTGGAGTTGGAGTCGCGGTGTTTGAGCCGGAGTCGTGAAAAACAAGCGACTCAGACTTCTTTTTCATTAAAATACATTTTTTTTATAATAATTATTATAATGAATGTGTATCATTATAATAATTAGTATGAATGAAGATTCTAAATAATACTCTTGCTGGTGAAATCAAAAACGCCATGCTATGTAGAGAAAAACATTTACTGGACAACGATATTCTGTTGGTTGATCTATGCTGACCATGGTTCGACCATCCATGCTGGACGGAAGAACAAATAAATAGAGCTAAAAAACTCTCTGCTTCTGAATTAACCGCTCATATGAAAGGCCTCTAATTAGAAAAAAAAGAGACGACAGGCAACGACATCATATTTCACTATCTTCATCCGAATAATCACTTCGAATCTGGAAGAGGATTTTGAAAATATCTCAATGAACAAGTGAGAAACTAAAATCGGCCCTCGCTTGAATCCCAGTCCCAATATAGATGAAGGAGACTTATTTCAAAAATTTTAAATTGAGCTCTTTATGATGCATTGAAAATAATGGAAAAATTGACTCAACTTATAAGTTAAATGTTGGAAATAGCACACAGCGTATCTAGAAATCGTGAAAAGATTCACCATTGATCGTTGCTACATTACCGGCCAACCTAAGTATCCAGAGAGCTGCTATTTTCCGCCTAAAAAAACTTTAACTCCGATTTGAGAGCTTCTATGAATGTGAATTTAATAGAATCAATGCTATTTTTAAGAATGAACGCAAATAATTAAAGTTTGATCTTGTTTTATTTTTATGACTATAACATGACAGAATTGGCTATATGCAGAGGTAGGAAAACAACCTGATAAAATTGAACTTTTTTGAGTCGGAGTCGTGTTTTTTTTTAACGACTCCACAGCCCTGATTTCAAGTCAAGATATTGATGAATTCTAGTCAGTGATGATTTTTGAGAGCCACTGGTACACTGCTAAAGGCCAAGAGATAAATAGTTTAACCTAGCCGTGCCAATGGGGTATATTTGAATGAACTTTTTGTATTTGGTTCAAACAAAACTTAATGTTTTTTCGCTCACATCTAGTAGGATCTTCATCCCAAAGCCGTTGTCATTTACGTGTCATATTGATTAGGTAAACAATCCAAATAATAATAATATATAATATAAGTGGCCTTCTAACCCTGAGGCCGATCTTTGCCACCTGGAGGACACTACGCGATCTCCAACAGAGAACACGTTCGTCCCAACCTTGATGCCAGGACTGTGACAGTCGTCCACCAGGTTATCTAGGCTCTTCAAATACGGGTCACGTCGCCAGCCACAAGCCCGGGAACCGAGCTGTCAACAAGCAGATTGTAACAATAATAATCAGACGAGGTTAGGGCCAATTCGTATTAAATTCACGATCTGATCGGGTGCTACGGGCACTTCCTGTGGCATTTATGTCACCGAATTGGCCTGGATAGCGGCCTGGCTCCTCACAGCTGCGTAGAATCTACAAAACCATGATTGACACGTGACAACACTCGATTCTCAAAAATATAGACCAAATTATGAAGCATAATCCATTATAAAAAAATGGCAAGATATTGACGAAGAATTCATATAGAAAGGTAAATAAATAGATTATGAAAAAAAACAAAATACGTATAATTTTGATCACATATACATAGTATATTATTACATTGCAATGATTATAAACATTCATTTCTTTAAAATAATAAATTTAAAATGAGGTCATTCAATTAAATTCACAAGAGATAAAAAACAAACATTCGTTTCATTCATCGTTACTTTTGTCTAACAAAATATCAACCATAATTTTGTTAAAAAATTTCATGCAATAATTAAATATTGGACAGTAACATTGATTAATATTTGATTCAATGTATTGTGATTAGTACCGTCCAATAATAATTGCTCGAAGGAGCGAGACTAACGTAAAGTTGGAGTCCAATATGGATTTGTCGTTGCGCGAATTAGTCTCGCTATTTTTTTAATACTAAATTTTAGAAAAATCGTATATAATTTCAGAACTCTATAAAAAAAATCATAGTTGAATTTATATAAAACTATAAGTCAACTATGTTATAGTGAATTTCTTAGTCATCGTCTTCGGCTGGAACTAGCTGCGCTTCTCTAATCGAGAAGATTGTCGTTGAACAGTACCGTTGGGCAGTTGCGGAAAAGATTCTCGTATCTGAAAAATTATGTATTTATAAAATATTTGGTGGACCGAAACAAAAAACATTTATTTATTAAAAAAATCTTAAATACTAATCAACAAAATAATAACACTTTACTAGCATAAAGGCAGTTGTTCGATTCCTTTCTGATCTGAAAAGGTGGTAATCCGATGGCGCGAAATCCGGTGAATACGGTGGACGAGTTAAAAGTTCCAATCTAAGCTCCCTTATTTTTTCCTGTGTTATTTTTGCAGCGTGAGGCTTCGCGTTATCGCATTGAAGGATCCATTTGTTGTTTTTGACCAAAACAGATTGTTTTTTTATGAGCTCTTGTTTCATTCGTTCTAGTTGTACACAATACACTGTCGCTGAAACGGTCTGAACAGGTTTAAGAAATTCATAGTGTATAACTCCAGAAAATCCCACCACTCAAACAAGGACCGTTTTTTATTGTTAGTCATGGTTGAGGGATCTGAACAGGTACTCCTACGGAAGAAAGCCATTGTTTTTTCGTACAGGTTTATTGTATATTTTTGTACCCAGGATGAAGCTGTGTCAGACCAGTCCAACACAGTTCCATTCCTTGCCATCCACCCCCACCGCATATACCCGCTTGGGGCTAGTTCAATCAGTGCAACAATATAATGCTAGACTTTTTTAAGAAAGGGGAGAAGGGAGAGGGAACGTAGCCTTGCACAACTCTCCGAAAGTCGATGCAAAGCGAGCAAATGCCCTGTAGCAAATTACACCGCTGACCAGGTTTATGTGTCCGATAGGACCCTCCACCGGAACACCCATAGGAGAAATGCCGCATCGGACAGCATAGTGCAGATCGCGACGCAGTGTCCAGGTAAGGACAGGACCACAGAACATGACTGTAATCCTGACAGACGTGCTCACACCAGCAATGTGGATATGCTACAAGGTTAAACTCTTTAAGTATAGCCTTGAAATTACTGTGGCCAGTCAGGAATTGACTGACCCAGAAGTCTGGGAAAACTAGCTACGGTTAAGCCTGGCTCTGATGTCGCGAAATAGGAGATAAGTGGTCTGCCCTTTGAGAGAGGAATCCCACCTCTTCTGCCAATGATCAAGAGCCGATTCGCCTACGCATGATTTTAAAGTTGCCACAGATTCGCCCTCGATTGGGCAAATTGTAGTGGCGCCGATGATAACAGGACTATTTTTTTTAAAGCAAAAACTGACAGCCCTCAGCTGGATTTCAAGGTCGAGCGAAAGGACGCCAGCAATAATTAATAGTGAAGCCGTTGAAGAAGTGCGATAAGCGCGAGGTAAAACGCGGCTTTAACTTTTTCAAACCCACCTCTCGCATGTAACAAAAAGTGACCGTGTTCATCCAGCAATACACCCAGGTAGTGTACTGATGGAGACATTCGAACTTTCTTGTTATTAAACGTGAAATGGGGAGGACGTGAGGGACCCTTGAGGAGGATTACCTCAGTCTTGTCTTGAGTGCGAATGAAAGCCGATTGGTCATCTATCTTGAAATGGCTTTGAGGCGAGATCGCTTTGTTTCCCTCCAGCAAGACTCGAGAGCCAGTCTCGACAACCAAGGTAATGTCGAAGGATTATTGTATAGCATCCACTTCTCATCTCCAGTTACAATTCACCGCAAAAACGGATCGGCTTCATGCCGAGACAAAATAGACTCGCAGATGATACGCCGTTGATCGAGCTCCGTCTCCGACAATTCACGAGAATCAAAAATTCCTTGCCTGTACAATTTTCCTATGCGACGAAGATGATCCTGAACTGTAGACCATGAACAGTAAACATCAAAGGTAATTCCTTAATTGTTTGACGAGGATCTGACGATCATTTTCTGGTGGGATATCATCATGATGATATCCTGAAGGCGGACGATATGACGGACGATATGACATTGACAGCCACATTACTAAAACCAAGCTGATGATCGTCGACAGGAGTAATCAGCTATTCAGATCTCTTAATCCTCCGGATCTGAAGAGAGTTGAAAAATTTCTTTATTTCGGATCACTACTTACGAGTAACGGAAATTGTGAGCCAGAGTTAAGAGGGTGAATAGGGATGGCTAAAATTGCAATGTCAAAGCTATCAACGATTTGGAAAAACAGGGGGATATCCAAAAAGACAAAAAATCGTTTAGTGCAGAGTCTGGTATTCTTAATTTTTATTTACAGGGTAGAAACGAGGACCATAAAAGAAAATTTACGTCTTTGAAAATGTGGTGCTGGCGACGTCTGCTGAGAATACCATGGACCGCTAAACGCACAAATGTGTCTGTCCCAAAATAAATGAACGACAAAGAAGACCGACTTTCAAGCACATGTCTCAAAAGTATCCTTCTATACTTTGGACATCTCGCCAGAAGTAACGATAGCCTGAAGAAGCTCGTCACGCTAGGAAACATACAAGGACGTAAGGGAAGGGACAGGGCGCCCATCAGCTGAAGCGACCAAGTGAAGACCGCTACAGGCTCCACCATAGTAGCTACGATGCGGAATGCCGAGAATCCTGGAGAGACAAAGATATTTATTTCAGCCAATATTTTCAAAAATATACTTACTTCAGATTGATTATTGATGATATTATGGATTGATTTATCCGCAGTACTCAGAGGTCCAACGAACCGTTTAATCGGTCCATATTTGCTCGGAGTTTGCGTCTCAAACGGTACATAGTCATCGTCGGACCCTAGCGAATCCGAACGTACAAACAATTTATACGGCTGAAAAGCTACGGAAAATGTTTAATATAAACATAAAAAATACTGGACGTGATAAAGAATATATATATTTACGTGTGGACTGCGACAAAAGATTATCGGAATGATTAGAAGTAGGTAACTTATCGTAATGACTAAATTTTTTGGTCGGACTAGCAACATTATTCATCGCACATCGATCGTCGTATAATAATACGTCGTGCGACTGACAATACTCTAAAGTTTGATTCAATATTCTGAAAAATAAAACAAAACGTTCAACACATATATACTCTACGGAATAAAACGTCGCATCGCAATACCTGGTATCGAGGCTCAAAGACTTTAATCCCTGACTAAACCTTTGATCGATTGACGACGGAATTTGATGTTCGTTTTGACTAGAAATTCCATTCCCTATTTTAAAAATAATGAAATTAGAATAATAAAATCGGATTAACGCTTAATTCAATCGACGGTATAAACTTACAAAGATCTTTATTGAGAAACGTCGGATACGCGGAATCTCTTGCATTATCCGCGTCTCCGTATGACATCTCCGGCGGTGTAGAAAAACACGGGGAATGCTCGCCGTTCGTGCCGTACGACGTCGGAGCGTTCATTTGAATGTTCCTCAAGATCTTTGAAGTCCCATTCGTTAACGATAAATTATATAAAGACTCCAGTTGAGCCGATAAATCTCCGCCGTTTATAAAATCATCCTCTCCGATATGATGGATAGCGGTAATATGAGATCTCGGAGGCGCTTGTAGCGTCTGTTTATTATTCCTATTATTAAGACGAGACCTGTACAAAGTAAATCAAGTGATTATCATATGTATAAAACTGTATTTAATAAAATATGACTACTGTTTCTTCAAAAATAAGACATAACCTTAAAATAAACATTTTACTAACAGTGAGTGACCGGACAAGGGGATTTTTGTTTTCACTAAAGAGATAAGTGGCCTATCGGCCTGTTACACAATAACGCCAGACCACACACAGGAAAAGTGACTCAAAAAAAAATCTGGAGCTCATGTTTAAAATGGAAGATACTGAAGTCAAATAATCCATTTGTAGATTTAAGTCAATGATTATATCAAAATAGAATGGAGAGAAATCAGCGTGGAAACTTTGTGATGTCTAATCTACAAGAGTACATGGATTGGTTGAAGAATTTCTGGAATAAAATCAGTATTAACTGTGTTTATTCAAGAAATGCTCCATTACCAGATATGATAGACCAAAGGTCCTACAGAGAATTGAGTTTAAAGAATTTGGTATTTGTTGAGGTATGTTTCAGAAGATGTGTTTGAATAAATTTATGGTGAAGTGGCACATCATATCAATTTAGGTTTTAAAGGTTCAAATCGGGGAATAGAAATGTAAAAGATGTACCTGAATCTGAACGACCTTCTAAATTTGATGACGACATATCGAGATCCCTGGTAGAGACTCAAACCTCTATGGTACACTGTATAGTCACATTTTCAATGCATCGGAAAAACAAATAGAATGGGAATTGGGATACCGCAAACAAAAAAGAGCAAAGAAACATACGCAATTCTTTATTGTCAAGACAAAGAATTCAACCCCTTTTACACCAAATTGTAACGGTAAATGAAAAATGGACAATCGCTTTCTCTAAATTAAACTCCCGTTCCGAGCCCTAAGCCTGGTTTTACACTCCGAAAAGTTCTTTTGTGCATTTAGTGGGATGTACGAGGAATAATTCGTTATGAATTATTTAAACCGGCTGAAACAATCACTGCAGATGTTTACTGTCAACAATTGGATAGATTAAACGAGAAAATAAAAATCAAACGTCCAATTTTATTTAACAGAAAGGGAAAAATTCTTCACCACCATAATTTACGCCATCATAAAGCAAGAATGACTCGAGAAAAAATTCACGAGTTAAACTGGGAGGTTCTGCCACACCCTTCATATTCCCCAGAGCTTGCTCCCTCATATAACTTTCTCTTCAGATCCATGGAGAACACTTGAACGAACATGAACGAGTATTTCGATTAAAAACCGAAAGTTTTATCAAAACAGAAACTGAAAAACTAGATAGAAGGTGGGAAACAGTTTCTAATAATGATGATAATTATCTATGAATTCCCCCTAATATATGAAGTAAAGTGTTCCCTGCCACCCGGAGGACACTATATCATCTCTGCCAGTTCTGGTATTCCTTCTTCTCTAACTGTCTACGCCCCTAGCGAAGAAGCGTCTATCTTAAACCTGTAGCCAGGTTTCCTGGACACTTCTAATGATCAAGTCCAAAGTTGCTAACTTGAAAATACATTGGCACATTCTTTGCATTGAAATCGGAAAGTTCCATTGCACAAAAAAAATTAACGAATAGTTAGAAATTAGATTAAAAATAAATCAAAAACAATTCCGGCCAATCTGTGTCAGCTGTTGCGTAGCTTGTAGCTTTACTAATGTGGGTAGGGTCGATTCGCAATTCTTTCTTACTAAGATTGGGTGCTACACACGGCGTCGAATCAACCTGGATAACAGCTGGGGTCACTCGCAATAGATAAGCAATGTTTTAAACGTGGTGTGGATTGCCCTAATGTCCCTATTGCTTATTTTGAAGCAAAAATGAATATGAAATCGAGTCTTATTTTTGACGTAACATGGTATAAAAAAATAACGTACGTTTGTAGTTCCTCGTTGTCATGGGCAAATGTACAAATATCGCCACGAGGACAGGCTCTTCTCGACATGACATCGTTGCACATTGACACTTTATATTTATACGAATTAGACTGTGCAGTATGTTCGGACGGTATCTGTTGAATAACATTGAGATGCATCTCGTTGACCGGATTTGAAATTGTTGGCTCTTGAATCGGAATGCTGCTCGCTGAAATTTGCATTGGTTTTATATAAAAAATAAAAACAGTAACGATTTAAAAACCGTTGACTTACGAATTAAGCCGGTTCGTTTTAGAATGGGGTGTCCGTGCAAATGATTGTGATTGTTGTCGAGCAGGATGCTTTCACGATGACAAATGTAATAAACGAGACCGACGACGACGACCCTGGCAGCTTCCAGAGCTTGAAATAAATTCTGCCACGTCGGCAATGCCACATCTGCTATAAAAACATTTAAAAAATCAAAATAAACGAATTGAAATACTAAAACAATAAAAATTGCATTATTACCGGAGCTCGGATCGATCGCCGCTAATAATTCGAGATGCGGTGCCAGAGCCCCCAAATGCTCGGGATCTCCCGTTCTCTGCAGTCCTATTACTAACTCCTGCACGGATTGCACAAACGATTGCTGGGTCTGTAACGTGTCGATGATGCTCTGCATGTGCGACTTGTGGACAGTGTCTCCGTATAATAAAGTGCTCCATTGTTCCGGTGCTATGCGAAGACCAGTCTCCGACGCAATCTGAACAATTTGCATGTCGTGCTCCCTTCTCAACGATCCGTAAGTACGGAAATCGTCTTTCAATTTCATAAGCGAAGAATCGCTATCTCTTTTCGAAACCTGGAAAGAATCAACACGAAAAATAAATAATAATTATATAATACATATTTAATATAATATTAATTAACCTTGAAGCATGAAGCACGATATAGCAATTGGACGACGTGTCCGATACTCGTTTTGGACGCTTTTGAGTAATGTTTTTCTAGTCTCTGAACAACGAACATTACTAAAACCTGTTAAAAACAAAATAGATTAATTAATCACGTTTATTCGAGCCGTTATACGTTGTCATTGATGCTACTGGAGGCGCCCAAAACACCAAAATCTACATAAAAAACAATGCGAATCGGTCGTTACAATCCGCGTAACAGCTCAACTCTGGGCTTACGGCTGTAAACCTGACTCGTATTAGAAAAATCTAGGTAATTTAAAGTGACGGGGTCGAGGCAGATACGTCTCTATTACAGACATGCTTAACTTTTGCTTAACTCATCTATCATAGCGGCTCGAAAACAACCGTGTCATCCGAACGGGGTCTCCCGAGGATCTCAAGCATTTCAAATCAAGATATTGATGAAGAATTCATAATTTGAATGATATTTTGGATTTTTTAGCTAATCATTAGAGATGCGTAAATGACAACGCCCTAGGCGACGTCTTGCCGCAGACTGAGCTCTTGCCGCACGTGAAAACACATTGCGCCCGTGACTACAGTAGTGAATATTGTTGTTTTTATTTATTTGACAATTGCGGAGTTGTATCGGAATTCAAGAGATTTCTACTCCTTGCGTGTATCTTCTATGCTTCCCATGTAACCCTAATCAAGTGAAACTTAGATCATTTCTAAAAAGGTTACTCTTCAAATCAGAAACTGCCAGAAAAGACAGATATCTGTCTTCCCAAAGTGTATGGATCTTGTAGATTTATGAAGTGAATCCCATTTATTATCTTCAGCATCCAAGATGAGCGACACCTGGATATCCTGGAGAGGAGAACTCTGAGACGAATATTTGGAGCCGTATTCGAGGAAGTACAGAGGGACACCGCATCATTGAAACTTACCGGAAGATGGAGCGACGTAGCTGCAGGACGGATAAAATGGAGAAGGGTATTAGATGAGGCCTGGGCTCTACAATAGGGCTGCTGCGCCTATGATGATGATGATGATGATCCCATTTCATTTCATTCACAATCACCTCTTCGAACTTTACCCATATAATTTTATTGAAATATTGGGATGGTTTTTATATAAGGGATAATTCCTCTCTACTTCCTATTCAGTTCTGGCCTAGCCAGAGTACAGCAGAGAGTACTTATATTTTTTAATATGTATATTTATGCCATTATGTACTGAATGAATTCCGTAAAGGCAATAATGATAAACCACGGACTAGGCGGCCTTTGAAAACTATTGACGACAAGTTATAGGTCATAACTGATACTGATCAATGTCAAAACACTATGGAGATTGTGATGAAGATCAACTAATCAACAGTATTGAGACATTTGCATAGTATAAGGATGGTTTGGGGTACAACATTCGGATTCCTCGTCAATTGTCAGCTGCCAATTCATTGGATCGTGTTACAACATGTGTTGTTTTGAGTACGAGACATAGACACGACCCTTTTTTGCATCGATTGGTGACAGGAGATGAGAAACAGGGCATGTACAATTACATAAAACAGAAAAGACATTGGGGTTAGAATGCTAAAATCCATTAAGAGTAATTTTTAGTGTTTCATGGGATTGCAAGGGTATTGTGTATTTCAAACTCTTAGAACGTAATAAAAAAAAAACGATATTGACAACAATTAGCAGAATTAAACATCCTTGAAAAATATCTTCCGATTGTTATTTATTCAGACCAAATTTAGATTTAAGATAAATTGGTTAATATATCAGTGATATACCTTTCGTGATAAAGCAGAGCCGTCCTCTAAAGCGAGCAAAATAAGCTTCAAGACTTCCTCCTGCATAGCGGGACCGAGGAATTGACATCCTCGCGCTCTCACCGCTGCCCACAAATTAACACTCAATTGCTGCGGATTCTAAAATAACGCATCATCGTAAATATATAATGAGTATCATCGTTAAATCACGTGGATATGCCTGTAAAACCTGATGATGAATAATCAGCTCGGTCACTGTCCTTTCTCCGAGCGAGCGAGCCGCTCGATACGCTCGACATCGACCTTCTTCTTCGGAGAGAGCGCATTGCACAAGCGTAATAAGTTTCCTTTGCATCGGGCGAGATAATCTGGCCGTACACACCGCCGCTATCGTTAAATAAATATTTATAAACATTCCAGATAACTATAAATAATATCCATCATAATTTTATTTACCGTTATTATTAAAATTGAGATATAGAGCGAGCTCCTCGACGCATTGTGTACTAATATCATAAAAATGTTTATCTTTATCGGGGAGCATTTCGATCTTCGGCGGGTGATACGGCAGCGGAGGCGCTGGCACCCCTACCAGCTGCAGTAGAGCCGAATTCACAACCATATTATTAATATCAGAAAAAATTATCGTCTGAAACAAATAAACATTTATATTTTATTAGGCTACTTGTGATTAGGGGCGGCTCATGGAAACTTAAAAAAGGTTTTCATCAATCAGTTGATGATGATTTTCAAATTCCAGAAAAGAGATATGCAAAATATAGTCGAAAAACATTGAGGGTGTCGTTTATTATTCAAATCGAGTAGAAAATATAGAGCAGCGGGGCATATACAGGGCTGCCCCAAACAGAGCTTTACACAGCAAACAAAAAGCAACCTTCTGTATACGGTAATACGAAACTTTTATCTTTATCTTCACTATCTAGCCAAACAACAACTCATTCACTTGAACGAGTGCCCAAACACATGCGAATACAGTTCTGTTTGAATATTTCAGATAATTATTATTTTTTTTTATTAAGAGAAATGTGTGTGGGGCAGTGCCCCGGTTGCCCCTAAAGACGAGCCGACCCTGAGAAAAATCATTAACAATCTTCAAAATAAGATCAACATATGTTATCGGATGATTCAATTAGTTTTTAATTAGAAAATATTATATTATACGCACGAGACGTCTTTAATTATATATTTGATAATCTGCATTATCTCCCTTCGGGCAGTTCATATGTCAGCTTGATGTTAACTGGATTTAAAAAAAGCATATCAATCGAGCTTAGATCGAATGACCTTGTTCGTTATTATATTTATTTTTGACTTACGAGTAACGTTCATAATATAGTCGTTTACCTGATCGAATGGACACTGCTTGCAGTGCAAATGTGTGAGACATTGTTTGCAGATGGTGTGTCCGCAGCCCAGGCTTATGGGTAATCGCATCGGTGGTCCGAAGTCCCGCCGACATATCGGACAGGTGAGGAACTCCATCCATTGCGGCGCTTGTATTGGCATTCTAAATGCAGAAAATTCAGATCAATTCATTGCATTAATATTATTCTACGTTATGCTAATAATAATGCTAAAGCCTATCAAATAGTCGCATCAGCTCAATGGAAAAAATAAAGCAACTTTGCCGGTTATGGCATAATTTGTATGAAAAAAATGATCAATGATGATTTATTTAAGCGGAAACCCGATTTTTTGATTTTGAGAAGCAAAAATATCACCATACTACCTGAAAAGATTTATTTCAAGCTCGTTGATTGGATTTCCGGACCGGCCCTTTACAGAATTTTCGTTATTAAATCTCAATATTCATGGAAATAATTTAATTGAGAGCCAAAAGATAATTTTAGCCGAGAAACTGAATTATTTTCGAGTTTCTCAGTGAAAATTATATTTTTTTTGTTGCTTGGGACATTTTTTTTTAGAGTAAAATTAATTCACGAGGCAAATAATAATAATAAAAAATGCTGACCAATCAGCAGGTGTCATGTTCGACTCAAACTGAGTCAACGATAAATGCGAAAACAATAGATCAAGTTTCCATTGTACAGTCTAATCTTCATATACAACTAATTCAATATAAAAATTATTAACATCTGGAATGTTGGTTTTAATATTAAAAATAATAAATAAAACCTTTTCGAATGCTACAGAAGTGTACTGCGAGGATTTCTATGCAAATCAATATAAAAATGGCTGAATCGCAAATCAAATAAAAGATATCAGATTACGACACTTACCTCGGCATTATACTCACGACTTATAAACAACCATTGTGAAATTGCATAATAATCATCGTCGCTACCATCATATTTATTTAAATTTTCCATTTTTATTCGGTTTATTAATTTTTATATCGAGTTCAATAACCGTTTTTTAATATTGCAATTAAAATCAAATAGTTGATTGTTTCCATGTATATACGAGACTTCTAGCAGCGTCCAGGGATGAAATTTAAACGTTAGATTACTAATAACATTATAGATATATGATTCGAATATCAAAATATGGGATTTGATTCAGCGAATATATATATAATAAATCCAAAAGGGGGGCATCGCCAATATAACACCGATCATAGACTCGAACATTCGATGATGACATTTCGAATATTTATAATGCAAATATTAAATGATGATTACAACATTTTGTTGTCAATTTATTTTTGCAATTTATCCTGAATCAGCAGATTAAATATTTTACATCGTCTGTGCAATGCTCGTCAGCCATTATCAAGTCTCGAAACATAGATACCATTAGAATTGAACTAAATGTCAAAAAGAAAACAATGGGAAAATTACCAGCTGGCAGGAGCCTGCGGCCTGCGCCGCCGTGAGCCTTGATAGATACACCGAGATGCTGCAGATCGACCTGGAAGAGCCGCCTGATAGCAGCCAGCTGCTCTGCAGCAGCCACAGCACTTAACTTTCAATGAACACACTACACCAACAAACACCGGCCGGCGACTGTCGGAAGACTTTGTCAGTGTTGCCAGCGCTAATAAATACAAATCCCCCCACCTCTCTTTCGCCGATACAAAACTAATAGACTTTTCAAAACCTACCAATTTTAATGCATAAAAAAAACAACACATAAGATTCAAAATAATATTATAATAAATTAACCTAATAATATTTTAATTTATTAAATTGACAAAATTTCCCCTTATAAAATGGCTGTGTCAGCATGTATAGGTTTTACACTTCAAATTGGACGTTTTCAAAATAAAAATTGGACGGTTTACAAATCAAATTGGACGGTTTTCAAATCAAACTGGACGTTTTACAAATCAAATTAGATACCTCATTGTATTTTATAAAAAAGTTGTAATTCATAATACATATACAGTAAACCCCCCTATAACGTCCTCTCATATAACGTTCCCCCCTATAACGTTTGCGGCGGTTTTTTCATATAACGTCGAACCCCCCTATAACGTTCACGCAATGACATAATGTAGCTCCGGATCGCTTGACATTCATCGGAACGAGGTTATCGGCACGAGGCTATCAGAGCATTCCAGGGATATTCACACATACAGTAAGAAAATATTTTCTACTTTTATATCCATGGAACGAATTATAATCGAGTAAATCGATGCTCACGTTTTTTAACTATTTGATTATGTAATATACGCATAAATTCTTTTAATCTTACACGATATGATCTAATTTCACAATATGGTCTCTACAATAATTATTTCCATATGCGTCGATTTCTTTGATGTTTAATCTATAATTTAGTGGTTGGAATAAAACATATTCCCGGGAATAGTTTTTATTACATTTATTCATCATATAGCGCATTTTATAAAATTTAACTAATAAAATAACGCGTTGATCTTGCTCTACCCGGCAAGTTGCAGTAAGATTACGCCAGCCAAAAAATACGAGAGGATATCGCTCATCGCGCGAGCTTAGTCATTTACGCTGGTAAACACGTAAAAATGTGAAAAAAAAATAAATAAATTTGGGAATGTGTTGATTTACTGATTTCCTTTAAATCAAAAAATAAAACCGAAAAACCTTAACCCCCTATAACGTCCCCCCCTAATTACGTGGAACCTATCCCGACGTTATAGGGGGGTTTACTGTATATATTATGTACATTTTTAAATAAGAGTCTTGTGCAGACGAAAGTCACGACTGGAGTCGAGCTCGTCGGCTGCACACTCTCACAATGAAGAATCCGGTTCAAAGAGGAACTTCTGCTAAATCAGCAATTCTGCACATCATCATACTTACACCTCCAAACAGCATCTTCGCCGTGAGACGAAGTGTATTTTCAGTCAATAAAACTCAATTATCAAAAACCGTTCTACAAAATTTTTCTACAAATACATGTAGAATTTATATTAAAAGAGTTTTTTGAGAAAAATCAAAAACTTGGGGTCCCAAAAAGACCCCATCGGCACGGCTAGGTTAAACAAAATTTAGTATGAATGGACATGACTACAAAAATCGGGTAGATAGTTATTTATTAATCTTTCAAGATAAACATGGCATAATTTTTGGAATATTAGGGAATAAATAAAACGATCCGGCTCCTAATAAATTTTATATTGATAATACTTTATATATATATATACACAATAAAAGGAACTATTAACATTTGTAATATATTTTATTATAATAAACAATTAATGAGAATGAAGTAGCACAGGAAAGAAACATTTAAACTTCACAATATACAAAATTCAAAACATTAATTCGCACACAGATACCTCACTCACTTAGGTATGTATACATACATATCGTCTACTTATAAACATAAATAATTCTATATAACAACATAAATTGCACCATTACAAATTATCAAATAGAGAAGTTAACATCAAATGTATACATAAACAATAAATAACACGTTAAAAAATAAATAAGTATAAAAATTCATCTTGGGTTTTAAATGCTGCACATACAATAAGATTTATTTAAGCTTATATAAAATAGTGTAATGAAATTGGCGAAGTAAATCATCGTCGTTCGATGCTTAGACCGATATGTCGAAACGCAGTTTCGCTAAAAATGAACTAAGATTGATCTGGAAGATTTTCTCGATTTATCACGATGATACAATAAGCGCATAATTAACAAAATGTTGTCGGAACACGTAGAAATCCATCGCAGTAATCGTACGGATTACATAAATGATGATATCAGTTATCGTTTCATGTGTCATAGCTTGAGTTGCAAAAGACTAGAGTTTTTAGACCTTTTTTTTTGATATGAAGCAAAATAGAGTCAACCCTCCTATAGCGCCATGCTATGGTAACTCGCCTTATAGAAGACTAAGGGCATACGAAATTTGGGATTACTTCAAACTTATGAATCGTGTGAGGCAAAGTCTAAAGATGGACTAGAGTCTCTTAAATGACGGCTTATTTCATAGAAAAATTACTTAAATACGTTAGAATAATTTTATTTCAAGGTAGATGTTCTTAAATATTTTTTTATAATTTATATATATGGTCAAGAAGTACTAACAAATATAAATTTGTTCGTAGATTGCAGTAGAAAATCAAGCTTAACATCAGCAAAAATATTTTATCACAGAAATAGGTCAGTTTCATGAACAGATGGTTATTTATCGCTCAATATCGAGTCATTATGATAATATTTATTTATCGATCGGGGATAGTCTGAGTGGATCCATATTTTCTAGATAATTTTAAAGAGACCGAATTTCATCAGCGGCCTTGAAAAATCATATTCTAATTTTAGATTAATTCAGGGGCCTCAAAGTTCAGCTCTCGATTTTTTTTTCGTACCAAAAATAATTAATAATTTAGCAGTATTCCCTAAATTAAATTGACAAAAGAATAACGCCAGCTATGGCATGTTTTTCAGGTGGCTATCCTAACGGTCATACTTTGCAGGGGGCCCCTGATTTTTTCTAGAAATAATAAGTAGTTAGTTAACATCGAGTTCGCTAATACAGTTAACCCCCCACTAACACTAAGATCGGGACCGTGTAAGTTGGGATAGTGTTATTGGGGGTAAAGCCTGGCACGTGTCCTTAATACACAGACGCCAGCCAATGTTTGACTGTATGCACCGGCGACAGACGGCCCTCGTTGTGTTCGGGTCAACCCGCGGTCAAATGAATAGTCGCCCGGCATGGTTCACATCGCACGTACCGCGAATGCAACCGTTCAAGTTGGGGGTTGGCGGCGGAATATTTCAACTCGGCGTGTAATTCGGGATAGTGTAATTGGGGGGTCCACTGTATATCGATATCTTATAGCGGTAGTGAAAATATTTTGAGGGGGGGCCTCAAAAATGAATTGCGCCTGGGGCCTCTCAGGTGCTAAATCCGCAACTGATCTCCGTTTAAAAAGAAATTAAATTATTAACGGCATTTTCGAAGCTGCAATACGTTTCTAAATATTAGGAAAACGGTCATACAACCTGACGCTTTTCTATAAAGCAGAAATATATTATTTACCATAATAGTAGCCGATTCATTAAAAAAAAATTTAATCATTCGCATTACCTTTACATTATATACATTATATAATAAACATCCGACAACAAAATGTTAAATAAACTCTTTGACAAACACATTGCAACTCATAACTAATTCCCGTATAATTAGAACGTACGTCTATATTTCCTAAATAGAGGCACCTTCACCGTATTCAATCCAAGAGCGCGATTACATAACTATTTATCACAATTATTAAAATACCGTATTGAGATAATACATTTTTGTAAGTTCATACGACAAACACGTTCGATTCAAATATATATATATAAATAATATGAAGAGCGAATTGAATTTTCATGGAATATAAACATAGATACAAACGAAAACTTACAAATTATCACACATAGACTCTCTAAAATAAAGGCGAATAACCTTTTATTAACCCGTACAATAAGATAACTACTATTGGAATGGCAGTACCTAATAGAGAAATGGATTTGAATGTTTCGATATAACAATGTCGATTATATATTTATGGAATAGAAGCGTTCACGTTATCTAATATATCAACATTTCTAACAGCAGTCATCTAAAACAACTCTAAATATTTCATTTTGATCTACCGTATCGTAAACAATATACGTATAATAAATCAATAAAACGTTTATAAAAATATAAAAACAGAAGTAGCTCATTTTTTTTTTTAATAACGGCGGGATGGGGGAAAACTGTGCTAAATTTAACGGCTCAACCGCATTATAAATCTAAATGAGGCGACTGTCTTGCCTGTATCTTCTCCACCGAGGGTTTAACTAACGATTGTAAATTGGCAAGTGCTGATTCAGTCTGAAAAAAAACGACGAAACAAGATTAATACAAAATATTACGCGTTTGAATATGCGCGAGAGTGAATACGCCACCTGTTTTAGAAGAGATATAGCGTCGTTCAAAGCTTTCCTCCATCTATCGACCTCTTCGATGTGAAACGAGGATTGGTCCTTTAGAATCTTCGACCATTCCGCTATGACCTCGGGCGACGGCGTATTGCCAGTTTCGCTGTCGACAACAACACAAATAATTAATATTAATATCATTTATTAATTCAATAGAGTGCGATGGATACGATACCTGAAATTTGGAATTTTGTCGATGAAATTTCCAAAAATTCCGTTAGCGCCCTCCAATCCCCACAGCCTCCAATACAAAGCACCGTTGATCACGACGAGGACGCAGAGTATCGCCAATACTATCCATATCAATCTGCTCGACGGCGCCAACGCCGATCCCAAGGGTATCCGTTCGTGGAGTGGCGTTCCCGTGAGTGATTTTCTGGATTGTAAAGGTCGATGGAGCGGAGATGCTGGCAAGCTTCCGGGCTCGGAATCCCGTTGCGTTCCTTAAAAATGACATAAATGAAAACACGGAACAATAATTTAACGTGAAATGGTTTCATATTCATAAATATCATATCAAGCGTCAACATTTGAGCGTCAACACTCACGCGTCACACCCCCTGCTCCGAGATTCATAAATGATTCTGCGACTTTAACGAAATATGCCAGTTCTTAATAAGTAAAAATCAAGATGCGAGGCTGTTTTTCGACGCAATTGAACTTTCCGACGTGTAACATGATCAAATCAAGTTTAGATGAAACTGAATCGCATAATAAATACGCAGAAAAAAGCCTTAAAAATAAATATGAAACAAGATTTACAGAAGTTTTCTTTGTTCTCTTCGATTTTTTCAATAAATATAGAATCAGTACCTAATGAAATGCAATGGAGGTAATTGAGATATAGTATGAGATACAGATTTAAAAGCAAAATTCAAGGCGTACTTGAATTTTACAAATATTTAATAGCCAGATTTCAAAATACCTCAAAATACTCATACGAAAGGATATGTCTCCTGTCAGATCTAGAATTACTGAAATTCATGGTTGGGAGAACTGGATTTTTCATAAGGTTGGCAGCATTGGATTCCTCCTAAGATGGGCTGAACTGGATTCCTCCAAAGTTGGCAGAACTGGTTCTCCCCTGAGGTTTCCAGGACTGGATTTTTCCTAAGGCTGGCAAAACTAAATTTCTCCTAAGGTTGGCAGAACTGGATTTCCCCGAGGTTGGCAGAATTGGATTCCTCCTAAGGATGACAGAACTGGATTCATCCCAAGTTTGGCGGAAATAGATTATTCCTGAGGTTAGCAGAACCGAATTTCTAGTGCATTATTTTAATCTCAAAATTTAATTGACCCTTAAATAATTTGGCATTAAGTTTTTTTAATTGTGTTTTGTAAATTTAACGAAATCAATACATCAAACATTTTTCCATTCACATATTTTAAATGACCTTGTTCTATTTTTAGTTTTGACGTATTTTTTTAGAAAACGTCTGACAGAAATAAGTACTAAAGGAGGGGTAACTGCCGCTCTATAGCAAGGAGTGCTATAGGAGGGTTAACCGTAATCACTGTGAATTAAGATTTCTCCTGAAGTAAAAAAAAAGTAGACATGTGAAGTGTCAGGAAGAAAACATTAATAATTATTTAAGGGTTAAACCCTTTCACTGCGGCGCCCTAGACGTTCATGGGTACATGCATTGTATCTAGCATGTCGCGATTGACATTCATTTGCGCGACTTTAACTTGAAGTTACAAGTAAACTAGAGAGAATCAAATGATGGTTCTTGCTTTAAAAAATCACAATCACTTTTAATAATAAATTAACAACCAATCATAAGAAAGTTAAAGAAACTAATAAAAAAATAAATAAAAACATGTCGCTATAATTATACAGTAGTGATTATGTCATGTTGTGATTCTAACCCGAGTAACTCTTGGATGTGTGGGTCTCTATCGGTGAGGGTCGACCGGTGAGCTCGGCATTCTTTTAGCATTACGATTTTTATTTGATTTAGTATTACGAAAACATAACGAGTATAGTTTATTTTTTTAATGAAGATGGAAAAATATATCCAAGTTCACACTTTTGCATAGTTTTCTAATAGTAAAATGGTATATTCCAGTGATAAACTGATGTAAACATATCAGCCAGGTACAGATGCAGATTCACGTTTAGCTCTGCCGCACCGAAAGAATTAATAAGCCAATTTAAATTCCTTCCATCTACCTGCTACAGTTTTACTATCTTGTCTGATTTTTTTTTTTTAAGAATTAATTATTTAAAAATGTAATGTAATGACATTCTACAATCTTTGAATGCAGAAAAAAATAAATGACCTGGTCTCAATAGTTGGGATCAGGCATCAATCAGAAGTATTATGGCCAATGATATGGACAAGAACAGAAATCCGAGACAATTTGTTCTCAGAATATTGTCATTCTACGAAATTATGACTAGGAAGAAGTAGTTTAAAGCTTGAAACCATGAAAAAAAAACCAGTTTTGTTAAGCTGAGTTTTTTAATTAAAATTACCGGGACCGCGTCGTCTTCTTCGACTCTTTCGTTTCGATAATCCTCTCTCTTCCTCGACCTCAGAAAGTAGAGCCTTCGATAAATATTCAAAATATTCTTCTAACCCCATCCAACAATTTTTCTCGATAAGTGCTACAAACATAAACTTTCATTAATTTTTTTATAATAAAATTAATTCATTAAAAATTTAGAAACACATACTTTTAACAAATCCCCAAACACTTTTTTTATATTTGATTTGTCCGTATACTTGAAAATTCGTAATATTATCCGACACTCGCTGTAAACAATAATGCACGATAACCGTAAACGAGTCAGCATACGGAATTCCGGCGTTGACCGATGTTACTTCGATGGAATATACGTGACCAGGTCTCGTACACAATTGCATAACCTGTAAATATAACCGTTTAATTACAAACAATTATAATAACAATGATATTTTGCAAAATTTTACCTGTGATTCGGTAACGGCCGCGGTTTTCGGTCCGACGGCCGCTCCCAACACGATCGTAAAACTGACTTTGCGACATTTCAATCCCGTTTCTGTATCGTGCTTCCACGACGCCTGAACCAAAAAGACGGCAACACATTACGACATTATATAACAAATCTCGTCGACACAAAAACAATACATACTTGAACTAAATCTGTGGTTTTTCTTGAAACCAACAGCTCAACGTAAAACTTCGAATTCGTAAACAACATCGTAAATAATTGATCTATGTGAATGGGGAAGTCTTCGCTCAATAATTTTCTACCTTCGTGCGGGTCCGTGCATAGTGCTCCGTTGTTATCATGGCTAAAACTAAACGCAGACGTTATTACATATTAAAATAATCAAATTATGCGATTAAATTATACCTAATGAGTTTATCTGGTTCGCTGTCAGACGTATCGGACATGTCTGTGGGCAACGTGTCTCCATTGTACGCACCGTTGGTCGCTATAAATATAATATTACCATAAAAACAATTGTGCATAGCTATTATATTTTTTATTTATTTCAATGCCATTATCGTCGTATTAAAAAAAATACAATTCTCATTCAATTGTCAAACTGTTGTCGTTATAATCATATTTATATATTCTCTTCTCATTGGATTTAAAATGGGGCTTTGCAATGAAACTGAGCTGATAATCAGATCCGTTATTTGCAGCATGTGTGCTAAATGTTAAAATCCGTAATTGTTAATAAAACTAAACCGATATCTGTTTTTTGATTGAATCGGAAAGAAAACTGAAGCATGGCTGGATATCCTGGAGAGGAGGATTTTGAGAAAAATAATTAGAACTGTATTCGATGACGGAGAATGGCGTCTTCGAAGCAACAAGGAGCTGTACTGAGTCGGTGGGCCGGCCACCTGTCAAAGATGGGGGACAGCCAGCCGCCAAAAAGGCTCATGGTTAACAAGCCTTCCAGTCACCGGAGGAAAGAAAGTCCAAAGCTTGTTGGACTTTGTAGTCGTTGGCGGTAGACCGGATAAAATGGAGAAGGGTGTTGGATGAAGCCGGGGCTCTACAATAGGGCTGTTGCCTCACAGCCGTACCACAGTTTTGAGACAGGGTGATGCTTTAGCAGGTTTGTTTTTTAACATAACAAGAGACTCAGTCGTCATCTGGCACCATTCTTAATACATCGGTACAGCTTCCTGCCTATGCGGACGACATAGACATTGTGGCCAGATATCGGTTATTACCAGATTAACTTCATCAATGAGAACGTTGTTAGATGAGGTCAGGGCTCTACAATAAGGCTGATGTGACTATGATGATGAAATGTTAAAATCCGAACCAAACCGATACATATTTTTTGATTGAATCGGAAAGACATCTTTAATTTAATCTAAGAAATTCTTTACAATACTTTTCACGTTTTCACGGTCAATTTTCGTTCATCCGGTAGTTTTAATACATGGTTTTATTATGTACGTACATCCAGGCCAATGCGAAGACTGCGGCGGGGCCAGCGAACCACGTGGAAGATCAACTGGAAGCGGAGTGGACGAATCGTTCGGAGACGACATGTTTGCATTTCCCATATCCTCCTGCAATCACATTAAACACATGCGTTTTTAGGTTATATTCGCCGAATATCACATTGAAAGCAGTTAGTGCGTGAGAATACATTTTTAGGTTATGTGTAATTAAATGTTTACGGCGCTGGATACACAATTGGCAGCTGAAAATTTGATTGAACAAACGAATTAACGAATATACCTTTCTTATTTTCATTTTAAAGTATTATGTAAAGCGCAAAAGAAACGTAGCGAATTTTAGATACTGCGTTCAAATACTAAGGACGATAAACTGAACTGAAATATGATTGGGAAGATTGCCAAGTGACAGCGGTATTCAAAGTAAAAATGTCAACACACTTGTTTATATTATTATTATATTTTTTTTTATCGAGTATCTGATGAATTCAGTCATTCTAATCGAATAAATATATACGAAATACGTACAAAAATATTTTAAACAATAACAATTATTAATTATGACTATAACCGGATGAACATTTCTATCGATAATTGTTGATTAAATACGGAAAATATCTGAAATATATGCTGAAAACTATATTTAAATCGAACCCTTCAATAAATCGCAGTATTTCATTGATATTATAAAATTAATCTGCGAAGAATTAAATCGATGTGAACTCTGTTGTATAATAACGTCACAAATATTCAACAAACTAATAGCAAAAAAAATAACGAGCAATTTTTTTTCGAACGCTCATATTGAATTATCATCCGTGTGATAATGTATTTAATAAAAAAGCGATAAAATTCCATTATTGATAGTTTGAGAAGCGATGGTATTTTTTAACACTTCTTTCCAGAGCAAATAGTGTCATCGAATGTGCGACACTTCTGTTAATCGTAATTGTATCAAATATTTGATCAGTGGTGTATTACCTCGGTGAGAGAATCGGACGGTATTCGTATGATGGCCAATTTGTCGTCTTCTCCTAAGCAATGCGGATATTCTTCGTCGTCGGAATCGAAGCCGAGTTGTTCCCCATAACAGCTATGCACCTAATCAATAAAAATACACATAAATAAATGTCCCGCAAATGCATATCACGAATCCGTAACTGATTACATTTCGACTATTCGTAGTATTTTTTTATTACATTGTATTTTATTGTCAATTTTATACGATAGCCGTAAAAAAAAAATAATAATTTCGATAAATAGCAACAAAAAAAAAACGTACACCCGTGAATACCACTAATATCAATAATAATCATTCGGGCCCGTCGATTCTTATCATTCTCTAAATAGAGATAAAGATTTCTTATTTGTTTTATCACAAAGTTCAAAAAGGGCACACGGATTTGATACAAAATATGACGATTACGATACACGCATAAAAATATTTACTCACCAGATCCCACATTTCTTGATTGGAGATCGATTTGTCCATGAGAGCGTTTTGCCATATCGTAAACAGCATCATGTACGCTTTGTCGCGTCGGGAAAAGGATGTGAAAAAATGACGCTCTTTGTCGGTGGACACTAGAATGGCGTTCGGTATAACGAGCGCCGTCTTCTCTTTCGATATTGCCGTGACATCTTTCCATCGGAGCAACAGCAGCGTCTCCCATCGGAAAATATTTGCATAAAAGCAAAGATAATTTTGAGAGACGTAGAGGCGACCGTGCACTAATATATCCTTCTGAATAGCGCAGGAATAATCTGCAAAAATATAATATTATTAATTACGACGACAATATAATAATTAAAATAATTATTATTTTTTAAATTACACTTTTTATCGCATCTATCGATATTTAATTAGATAAAAAACAATGTAAAAAAATAAGACCAAACATAATCATACGGTTATCTCTATAAAAAATTGGAATTTATTATCGCACAAAACAAAGAAACGCCGTAAATCCCGTGATCTGATGAGCCCCAATATTGACAAAAATATAAATTGTGAATCGCAGGTGCAGCTTTGAATGGTGCAGATGTCAACGAAACCAATCAGCGGCGGATTTCCCCTTAAGCGCATAAGGTGTGAGCCTGGGGCCTCAAAATTTAGCTCTCAAAACGATATTTATTATTACTTAACGCCAGCTATGGCATGTTTTCAGGTCATATTTCGAGCAATATGCCTCCATGGATTCAGGCACGTAGCTGCCTTAAACCAAAATGATGCAAGGTATCGGGGCCTTCGGCCTACAGCCCTTAACCCTTTGAACTCCGATGTCGAGACTGTATAGACATCGAGTTTTTACTGGCACTCCGATGTCTAGACAGTCTCGACATTTTTACTCCAGTTCAGCTAATGCTTAAAATGCTATACGAACTATTATTTTTTACATTTGAAACATTGTGTAATAGTCAGAGCCGTACCTGAAGGTTTGAAAGGCATACCGCTGGCAATGTTTTCCGAGGGCTTCAAATCGAGGTTTGATAATGTTTCGTGAAAAGTAATTTCTTTTATTGATAGAATTATCTTCCCCGAGGCAATTATTTTAAAATAGAGCCGGCGATCTTAGATTTTTTTTTTTTTTTTGATAAGCCACCTTTTCATCTCTCCCACTCTCTATTTCACGCTCAGAAGAAATACAGAAAAAAAAAAAAAGGAAAAAAAGATACCGCCTCTACTCCAGCTTAAAGTAATGAAAGAATTTAGGTAGTCAGCCATAAGTCTTTCGAAAATTTAGGGGCTGCCAGTCTCGCCTAGATCTGGTACAATAATGGTAAATAGAAGAGGCTTGCCTCTACATATAAAACCGAAATTAGCAATGGGAGTAAAATTATACCAGAATATAGTCATGCTCAGATTAGCTTGGCGACAAAAGAGTAGTCACAATTTTGAGTACCAAGTTTACTTTCACCTGTGTCTGTGAGAAGCAGCCACCATGAGATCAAGGCAAGAGATTTGAAAGTTTAAAACCCAGAACAATCCATCCACAATAAATAAACCAGTAGTAATACATAATTACTTAAAGAATAATGGTATCGCATTAATCATGACCAATAAGCCACTTCTTACTGTTTCATGAAAACTTTAAAATGGTGGAGAAAATTATTTTGGGGGCTAGAAACAAGCATTGTACCCTACATTTTGTATAAGGAATGTGAAAAACGACAATATAAAGCCTATGGGACACAAAAATATCCGTCAAACATTATTGACACAACTAATTGGAAACTTTCGAGCAACTGAAAAATCAAGACCAGGGAATTTGGCAACAGTAGACAAAGAACAGCGGCTAGATGGATTATCTCATTTTATGTATACTAATCCTAATAACTTTAACAATCATAATTTGATTCTAATACCTCCAAGCTATGACGGGCTAAATTATGATTGTTAAAGTTAATTGCCAATAAGCGCAGATAGTATTCAGATGGGTGACCATTCTGAATACTTCTGAGTGACGCTGGTCAACAGAGGGGTGGGATTAGCCGCTTCGCTCGCGCTCGTACCGGTGCAGGAAAAGTGTCCACGTCGTTATCACACAAGACCGGGTAATGAGTGTTCACTTTCGTTTTTGCCGCCGCATATGTTCCGATGTTTCACGCGATATACAAAAGGGTCGGCTTCCAGCTGTATTTATCAATGACTCTTGATACACCACACGCCTTACAGCTATAATACGAAATACCTCTGCTATATATTTTACTTAAAAAAATGTTAATCTAATTACAACAGTTTTTTCCATTTTTGCGAAAAAAACCCGAGCGTGAAGTGGTTAAGGCTGACGACCTTCATTTCACAAAAAAATAATTGTCAAAAATATAAGCTGGGAAGCAAGCGGGCAGCAGCGCTCTTCAGTATAAAAAAATCACTGCGGTGCAGAAGGCAACGGGAAACCACTGCACTATATATTCCCATGAAAACCATTTCCATGGTCCTCGATAAGGGGAATCATGCACATGGTCACGATCCTCAGAAATGAGGGAAAGTGGATTAATATCTTATATAAAAAAAATAAAAAAATAAATAATAATAATTATATAATAATATGAAATCGCTTCACGACTCAAAAAAAAAAAATCCTAATAAATATAAAGACTGGGTATGGTATGCTCTAATCGAAAAGTTCATGGAGAGAGACGAGAAACCACTTTTTCTGGGAAACATGAAAGGAAACCACCCTTCATCCAGGCTTGTAATTGTTTCAAGAAGTATCATACTTTTACAATTCTTAAAATTAATTGTTGTAAAACCTATCATGCATTCAAATAAAAAGTCCTAAAAAATAAAACACAATTATATTTATATATTCAAAACCTTTTTCCCAATCTAAAATTAAAACATAATTTTTTGAAATTTTGCTTAAAATGGCTTGGAGTTGCTGGTAAGACTTTTGAAAATCCTTCGGAGTGCAAAAGGTTAAGGAATCTTCGGTCTTTAGGGGGCCCCTGAATTTTTCTAGAAATAATAAATCGAGATAGAGAGAAAAAGAAAGAGACGAAGTATTAAAAATAGGTGTAATAAAAATAATTTGAGGGGGGCCCTCAAAATTGAATTGATTGGTCTGGGGCCTCTCAAGTGCTAAGTCCGCCATTGAAGCCACTTCGGATTGCACTAATAAAGCGAGTGAGACGAGTGATTAGTCGACACATTGGAAGGAAACATTCCAAGAATATTTATAGCTATACACTTAATAGCAGGGAATTTGCGCGTGGGTTACAACGAAAAGCTACTCCGAATGTACATAAAACTCCCAAGTTTCATGGTCTCTTTTGTGGGCTGGTCACATTTCAAAGATATGTCACTGAAAAAGCCTTAATGTTACTGGAAGAAAGCAAGATCAAAGCTGATGGGAGCAAGATAGAGTGACGTTGCTCCCGAATGGCTCTGCACTAGATCTCTGGGGCAAATTATAATGATGACGATCATTTTATATCCATTCCATTTTTCTATAAATAAGTTCCTTGCCAATTTGAGACTGAAAATATTTTACCATCCCGTCTTTTTTTTTACTATATATTTTCTTCATCAAAACTTAAAAGAATGGTATCAGCTTAGAAATGATGACTACTTTTGAATACAAAATCAAATATAGATACAATACAGCTTCGGCTAATCGATTAAATTAGTTAATTACTCTGCAGCGTCGAGAAAAAGCAGGAAAATCGGTTTATGGGAACTATTAACCCAAAATATATTTCTGGAAGTATCTCACACCTCAGTATTTGCTATAAAAATGGCACTACTCTATAGAACAAAAAAATAATCCCAGAGTTTGAGATTTTATTGAACGAGCCAAACGACACGTGTCATGGATCAAGGCAAAGAAAAACATTGCTCCACCAACTACCTTCCAGAATTTATATATAGTTATACAGAGAAACCCCTGACGAATCCACACGAACAATGCGAAGATGCTACTAGGCTAAACTCGTTAGGCTTAACCTTGAAGTTACCGTGGCCAGTCAGAAATCGGCTGACTCGAAAGTCTGGGAAGAACCAGCTATGATTTAGCCTGGCTTTAATATCATGAAAGAAGAGATAGGTAGTCTGCCCTTTGGGGGAGGAATCCCACCTCTCCTGCCACTGATTGGCCAAAGAGCTGATTCATGGACGCAGGTTTGCCAAATATTCGCTCTCGAGTTGGCAAATTGTAGTGGCGCCAACGACAATGGGACTGTTTTATAAAAGATGGGTGTCCGTGAAGACAGGAATATTATAAGATGTTGATATTCCGTACTCTTCGAATGTTGTAATAGGCTAATAAATAAATCGGTCGATTCTGCGGGTATATTTGACCATCAATAAAGATGCCGATGTCTGAATGAGTCTCGTTGGTCCACCTTTATATCAATCCGTATCCAGAAAATGAACCTCGAAGGACACCTAGGACTAACATGAAGAACAATCAAAGTCGATGATAAAAGTGTAATCATTACAATATCGCCATTAAAAATTAAAAATGATAAATTTCATTTCTTAGAGGAATTCTGTGATCAAGATTGGATTATTTACGAAGTTTCGAGGATGATCAAGTTCGAGGACATTCAACTACATCAAAAATATAATTACGATCGCAGTTAGGTTAAAAATAATCGAGGCATATTTTGTTTATATAAAAATAAGTTTAGCTTCAACGACAAACTCCGGTTGATTAAAATATTAGATATTTTCTGGAGGCACTGTGTAAAGAATTTTAAAGATTAATTAAGTCGCACGAAAATGCTTTTTATATTTAAAATATACACACCTACGATAAGCCTTTCATCTTCGGGTATATCTTTGAAAATCCTTTTAAAATCTTCGGATCTGCTTTTATAAGTGGGATACAAAGCATTGTACCAAGATTTCTTTTTTGTTCTAGGCTCTTGAGATTTGGATTGTCCGCTGCTGGATAAATTAATCGTAGACGACGACGTAACTGATTGATTGTTCTGACGTGGCTGACACTCTTGACTAGCCGATCTATTCAATGGCAACAGCGACGGTTGATCCGGCAACGGCGTGGAAACAGTCAACATCGGCTGAGGCGTAGACGACAGAAACGAATCGTTACCGGATCGACGAGATCTCGCATTATCGCTCTGAAACAAAAAAAACGAAACAATTAAAAACACGCAACGATAGAGAATTAGAATTGTACAAAAATTACCTTATTGAAAAATGGTATTTTAACCGTTTGTATAATAGCGAATGGATTAGCACGATGCTTTCCGAACGTGATTTGTTGAGGCATATTTCAAAAACAATGATACGACATACAAACTATCATCATACGTGATGCCACTCTCGGCGAGACTGAGAATATATTTCACTTTTATATCGGACAAACGATCAGTATTAAATCGTATTCAGGTTGATACAAGAATTGTAAATATTTAAATCGCGACGACTATGTTTTATGTATTTGGTTGCATAGCTCTTAAATATTATATTACCATTTAATAAAATAAATAATAATTTTATAATCATCCAAATATTTAATAAATCGATTCATAAATCTTACGAACACGTAATTCCAAATCGCTTTAAATCAAAATGAAAATCGATCGAATGCAATACGATTGAGATTTAATTACAGATATATATATTGAATAGATTTTTTAAATATATTAAATAAATAAAATATATATTTAATAAATGTTGAAGAAGTTGAAAGAAAATCATTATAAAGAAAAAAACCTTATGCCGAATTTATACAGCGAGACTCGTATATTATCATAAATAAAAATAGTGAAATACAAAATAAATCATCCGACGTTTAAAAGAAATCCGTTTACGTAACCAGTAAAAATTACCATTACAAATTTACGAATAAACGACTGAAAAAAAAAAATGGTTTCAAATTTTATTTATATAAATATATATGTTTACCTCACTCGAATGAATAGATCCATCCCCACGATCTCCCGATGTATTCGGAGTCGATCGTCTACAGGGAGAAGGTGATCGTGAGACACTTCTGAAAATAAATAAATAAAAAATCAATACAAGAAGGCAGTTATTAATTAATAAATAAAATATTATGATGAAAAATTGGTCTGGCTTAGACAAAAAAATATAAATTTGTATAAAACAAATATTTTTTACCATAATTTAGAAGATTTTATTCCTTTTTATTTGAAATAATCATTCTAGATGAATTGAAACGATAATATATTAATTAGTTTAATGTATAATAATTCTCATTCACGTAAGACGAGTTGTTCTTTAAAAGCGTTAAGACGCTACGAAAAAACAACTGATTTTTTTTTCGGTTCAGCTCCGGTTATCATTCTAAAACGTTTTGTTCCGATTCGAAGCCCCGATTTATTACTTAAGACGTAAGTTACTTAGAATATGTTTATTTTTAATGAGGGATGATAGAACTATTACAATAATTTTTGTGAAAAATTGAACATATTTTATTAAAAAGCACGCCTGGGGCCTCATTAATTCAGGGGGCCTCAAAGTTCAGCTCCCGATTTTTTTTTGTACCAAAAATAACTAATAATTTAGCAGTACTCCCTAAATTAAATTGACAAAAGAATAACGCCAGTTACGGCATGTTTTTCAGATGATTACCCTAACGGTCATATTCCGAATCATATGCACTGACGATTCCGGAGACCATAATTCATGGATTCAGGCTTGTAGCTACTTTAAGGCAAAACATTATAGTAAGACATCAGGACGCTCGGCATAAAGCCCTTAACCCTTTATAGGGCAAATTAATTATTTTGGAATTTCTTCATTTTTTATTGTCAATAACAATAATACTATTATAATATTATTATAACAATTGTCAATAACAATAAATTGACCAAAAAGTGTTCTCGACAAAATATTACGTTACTAAGGTTGATATTTCTATGGGCGCTCATGGAAATATAGACCTTAAAGCGACTGGTTAATATATTAACCAATTTCAACCTTTGCCCTATAAATGGTTAAGGGATTCTCGACCCTCGAGGGGCCCCTGAATTTTTCTAGAAATAATAAATTGAGATTAGCGATATCGATCATCGAAAAGCTAATTAAAAAAGAAAAGCAATAAAAATTTTAAAAAATAATTTTGTTTTCATTCTTTTTCCTGCCTTTTTATATAAATTGATGTGAAATTAATTAATATATCCAAAACATTGCAAATTAAATAATAAAAAAAAAACCAGTGTATAGAATGCACATTATTGAATGTAGGTGTAGTGAAAATATTTTGAGGGGGGCCTCAAAATTAGCCCGGGGCCTCGGGTGTTGTCCTTTTACATAAATTGGTGTGAAATTAATTATGTATCTGAAACATTGAGCATAAAATATGTTTACGTAGAATGCATATTAAAGGGTGTAGTGAAAATATTTTGAGGTGGGGCCTCAAAATTGAATTGCGCCTGGGGCCTCTTAAGTGGTAAATCTGCCACTGAATATAATAAACATTTTTTTTTTTAATATAACCAGATAAGGAAGAGTACTATAGACTGGCAAAAAAGGTAACCTTGACCAGAAAATTAAAAAAGTCTCCATAAATTGGCAAAAGAAAATGTAAATTAGATAGAACTTGACTTGATCTCCGACGAATCTAAATTTATGATGTTTCGAGTTGATTAAAGAGCCAGGATTCACCGTAGAAAATAAGAATGATGCCATACATTATAGTAATGGATGCCTTAATAGATACTTGATTTTTTTTAATGGTTCAGTGAAAAAGAAAAATTGCGAGCTAACGTGTGAAATTTAATTAATTTTTTATTCAAGCTGAATACACAAAGGATCCGATTTTCTGATTTTTACTGTCATTTATTACGTTAATTCTTGGAACGAAAATTATCAGCTATTTGTAATACAGCTTGCTTTATAAAAAAAAAATGGTGTCAGTGCACTTAATTGATTAAGCCACGCCACTAATACACACGATAAAATAAATTAAGATAACAATTTAATTGCATACGTGGATTTAAAAAAAGTCTATTACATCATATATCACGTTATTAAATTATTCGCAAATGAACTAAAAAATATTAACTACGCATAGAGCCATATGCAAACATAATTTGATACTGTTTTTATCAGCACTCGTATGGAGTAACGAGGAAGTAGTTAAAAGCTAATCTATATATAAAAAAAAAACTACTAAAATATTTCACAATTAAAATTAACATTGAAATGAAATAAAATATAAATGAAATAATGCATACTTATGCTCGGAAGGATGCTGTGATGACGATTGTTGAGTTATAGCACCTGAAAAGGATAGAGCATGACTGATACTCTGTCCGATTGCATCGTGCGATGACATCACGAGATTTTCCACAGATTTACGCCTGATATATCGGAAAAAAATCATATTTTAATTAAATAATATTAATTTCGATGTCATAAATTCGAAATCCTATTTATAAATAAATCTCTATGAATTTATATATTCATTTCATACGTAATTCAGATTCCGTAACAGTCGATATATTTTTCCTGTCACTGTTTAATGTGGCCTGATGTAAACTACGCGTCACATTACATATTTCACGGCTTCTATTAATGAAAAGTAAACACATAAACTTTTTATCTCTCAAAGTAAATATGAAAATGTGCCTTTAAAATATACTGTTATCATTGTGCATATATAATCGAGACTACATAATAAACGTTCAATCTTTAAAGCATTATTATCTTTAATCATTGTGTTTTTAAAATCTCTGTTATATGCTCAACATGACCTTTATACGGCAATTATACGACTAAACTACTGTAATTCATGGTTTGGTTATTTTTTGTGGATCGTTTATATATTAACGTCGTATATAATAATCTAGTTTGAATTAAATTAAATATGACAGCTGTCATTTAATCAGAAAAGCAATGGAGTTTACTATGACATCAATAAAGATAAAAAAACAAAGACTACTACAATATCAAAAATCAATAAACGTCATTTCAATCCATTCATTTAAAATTTAATTATTAATATTTAAGTATATGAAACGCACGATAAAATTTTATTAATCATTGAGAATAATTATTATTTATGTACTGTTAAGATAAACATTTTCTTATAAAATGTCATAATTCATGCGTCGAGAAAATTCAAGTTTTAATATATTATAATCGTATTAATGATCTTTTTAATGGTTATTTGATAAATGATAATAATTTTAAAATGATTGGGCTTTGTGGTCATACAGCCGATTGGATACAATTTGTAGTAAATCCATTTATTGTGTTTATGTCTGTCGACAAAGACATGGCGGTAGTCGTCGAAAAGTGGTGTAGTTTTAGGGAAAATTTTCAAATTTTTTAACATTTCATTGGGTTGGAGGTCCAACGGAGTGATCAACGAGGCGCCGGGGACTCACATGGCGGGCGACAGGCGCCGCCCGCCGAGCGCGGCTGCTGCAGCGCCGCCAGGCCTGCCACCTGCGGCCACTGTCGCAGCGCACTGCTGCCAACCGCACGCCGTCAACACAATCGACATCGACGTCAAATTCAGCCATGTCCTCAATCACTCAACATGAATTTTAGGTAAATTCTAAAAATCATTTTAAAAGAAAAAAAAAACCACTAAAATATGACAAAATCTACTAGAATAGCATTTTATTATTTTAATGAATTTAATATCCATATCCAGAACCGTAAATGCTTCAGGAAACGCAAAATTTAACACGCCTAAATGGGAACTAATTTCACGATACAAGAATAACTTCAACTCTCGCTAGAACATGATTCTCAATAGGCAAATAAATGAAATGACGATGAATTCACTAGTGCAGTGCAATAGAGTATAGCTGTTTCGAAAAACAGGGGGATATCCGAAAAGTTAAAAAAAACTTGAATGTCTGTCGTTAACCTGGACCGTAAAGGAGAACATGAAAAAGAAAATTGACAATCGCAAGGGAAGGGGCAGGGCGCCCACCAAGTGAAGACCGCCACAGGCTCCATTGTAGTAACTGCGATGCGAGATGCGGAATGCAGAGAATCCTAGAGAGACAAAATCAAGAAGATTCGAACGATCGATCACGATCCTCAGACATGAGTGTGAGTAGTGAAAGCTTTATACCCTTGTGGGGGTTAGGCTCCGACGTATAGAAAAATCTGACTCCATAAGATTTATATTTATTTGCACTAGAATTACAG